>WELA01003924.1:95352-115408 GCA_009602735.1 Mesotaenium endlicherianum
CCCCCTCCTTCCCCCTCTTATTCTCGCCTGGGCTCTCCCTCTCCCGCACACATGCACGCTCACACTCTCTTGCCCGCATGCACACCTCTGCACATGCACATGCGTACGTACCTGCACGGGTGGTTCTGCTGCCTGCTGGCCACTCTGTTGCCTGTATCATCATTATCTGCTGCGTGCGTGCTCGGCACCTGCTTGTAGCCCTGCTGCTGCTGTCGCTGCTGAGAGTCAGTCCAGACGGGTACAGCAGCAGCAGAGTCAGTCTGAGCAGTCTGAGCCTTTGTCTTTGTGTCCCAAAATTCAGCGCTCTTGAGCTTCACGTGTGGCAGGCTGCCGGGTGAGGTGGTTCAGAATTCCATGCAGGCTTGGGCTTCTGCCGCTTGCCCGATCGACTGGCTGACCCAGGACCCCCGCAGGGGACTGTTTGACGGTGGTGCAGGCGAAGATATGGGACGTGCGGTACCTGGCCAAGGACGACGCGCTGGCCTTGCTGAAGCACCCCAGGGTCGTCAACTCCGCCTACTTCTCCCCCGTGAGTCGCGCAGCATCTCTGCTCCTTTCCCTCACTCTTAGCTCTGGACCGCACAAGCACACACATGCGCACTCGCACACGCACACGCGCACGCACTCGTGGGCACGCTTGCGTGAGCACGAGCACACGCACACATGCGCATGCACATGCGCGCAAGGGGCTGCCTCATGGGTCTGGATGTGAACGTCAGCCGGTGGCGGAGGCGCATGCAGCTTGCTGTGAAGAGGAGAGCAAGTATTTACCTTGGCAATGTAGATGAAGCAGATGGAGGCAGCCGGTGCATGGGCGCAGAAGGGCTGTCTGCCTGCTTTCAGTTGCATCGCTGGAGTCAGCAACATTGGGCGCATTCAGCATGGTCTTTCTACTATCCTGCATCTTGCGTAGGGGCGGTGTGTGGCGACCATGAGGAGGCGGGGCTTGACTGGAAGGTGTGCGGAGGTCCTTGCTGCTGCTGGCCTGCAGGTGACAGGCAGCAAGATTCTGACGACGTGCCAGGACAACCGGCTGCGGGTGTACGACTATCTGTACGGCAACTTGAGCGAGGCGAGCCGGACGATCGTGCATTCGCACGACTTCAATCGCTACCTCACCGCCTTCCGCGCTGAGTGGGACCCCAGGGTAGCCACCTGCTTGCATCCAAGCAGGAGAAAGCACAGAAAGAAGCGAAGAAGAATTCTCTCAGCTGCTAGCCGAATGTGCTGAGATGCGCTGGCTGTTCACATTGTAATACGGTCTCGTGTTGCGCATAATTCTGTCTGCTTGAGGGATCACTCACTGTATGGCTGAAAGATGGCCAGCTGGCAACTTGCATGCAAGCATGCAGGCTGTGATGGAGGCTCAGAAGCATGGCGGAGAGCTTGTTAGCAGCGGCGTCTGTGTTGGGCCGGGTTGCGCTGACATTTCTGTTATGAGCAGCCTGGGGGGCAGCGGCCGTGTAGTGCCTGCTGTGGCTGCCCGACTCCCATCTGTGTGCCTGCTGCCAGCGGGGTAGAGTCTGCAGTGTCTCTTTCTTTGCAGTGGACGGGGCACACGTGTCCCCCTTGCTCCCATGCCCGCCCTCGCCTGCCAGCCATCATTGGCACCACCTATAGTTGTCGTAGTTGTTGCTTGCTCGTGTCGTGAACGCCCGCCTAAACCACAAACACGGGGGGCGGGGCTGTGTACGACACCTGGCAGGACACGTCGGAGAGCCTGGCAGTGTGTGGGCGGTATATTAGCGACGATTACGACGGGGTGGCGCTGCATCCCATCGACTTCATCGACGTGACAACCGGCGCGCTTGTGGCGGCCCTGGTGGACCCCAACCTGACGACCATCAGCCCCGTGAACAAGCTGCATCCGCGCCTCGACGTGATGGCCACTGGCAGCTCCAGGTGCTGCCCCCTCCCCCCCCCCAAAAAAAGTTTCTCAACTTCCTTCCAATATATTATGCTGACAATTCTAGTGGTTTTTATTTCCCCCTCCCCCCCCGTTCTGTCAACTTTGCCTCTTGCTGCGCGCTGGGTGGGTGAGGATGACGACAACCATGATGTGAGTGTGGCTGGAACACTGGATAGGTTGGAAGCCGTGTGCGGCCGCAAATTGCTTGCTCACTATGTGTCTGGTCGGGTTGATTGATTGTTTGCATGATTGCAACTTGCATGTGGTAGCCGTTGTGGGGTACGAGTGCAGCCATGTTTCACTCTTGGAATTGCTGCTCGTTGGTCCTTGTGTGGGCTCACCGCCCTTCTGATGGCGTGCTCCTATGGGGCTGACAAGTGTCAAGCATGCGTGTGTGATCGAGCAGGTCGTTGTACATCTGGAAGCCTGCGGAAGACGACGAGGATGAAAGCGAGGCTGCTTTGAGGAGCGCCGGTGGTGCAGGGCCGTCAAATCGCAAGGTCACGATTCAGATCTACGATGCGGACGAGGGGGCAGGCAAAAAGGGTGGCACGAGCAGGGGCAAGAAAGGCAAGGGCGTGGAGCACAATGAGGACGAGCCGATGGATGGCGCGTCTGCTCCGCAGAAGACGAAGAAGAAGTGGGATCCACACAAGGCTCGTGCGACAGTTGTACTGCACGTGGACTCCTCCACCAAGGGCAAGGCCAGAGGGAAGACGGAGGTGAAGGGGGCAGGCGGCGAGGAGGACACGCAGAAGAGCTTTGGGAGAGCCACCAAACGGAAGGCGGCCCCGTCAAGGAAGGGAAAAGAAAAAGTGGAGGAAGAGGAGGAGGACGATGAAGAGGAGGAGGACGATGAAGAGGAGGCAGCTCCTAACAAATCTGCAAGAAGTAGGAGTGGAAAGCTGGAGGAGAGGGATGCCGAGGAGGAAGGCAAGACGGGGCATCCCAGGCGACGGAGGAGCATGCCTACCAAGGGGGAGGGCAATGGGAAGGGCGGAGACACTGATGCACTACTGCCTGGCACCAGTGGGAGGGTGCTGCCTGAGGGACGACAGCGAGGTAGGTCACGAACAAGCACTGCTAATCGTCGAACGGCTGCAAAGCAAAACTTTAAGGAGCATCAGGGGGACAAGGGGCTTGGGGATGAGGAAGCGGGCGTAGTGAAGCCGGAGAGCGGGGGTGAAGAGGGGGGGAGCAGGAGAGGGGTTGGGAGTAGGCAGGTGTCAGGCCACGTCAACGGCGTGTTGAAACGTGGAAATAGCAAGAAAGCAAGAGATAGGGAAGATGGTGAGGATGATGAGGGCGATGCAGTGATTGAGGAAGATGAAGACGAAGAAGAACAGGTGGATAATGATGATGACTACAAGCCTAGGCGGGGGAAGGGACGCAGCAGGTGAACTGTTCAGCTTGTGCTTAGGAATAAAAAAGGATCATGTAGAGGGAACTTAATCGTTTGAGTCATTCTTAAGCTGCACATTTAGCCTGTTTAATAAGTGCCGGCTCTTTATCCTATGCCTTTCCCAAAGGTGAGTTTCATGCATCCAGACCGTTACAAACTTCTGATGTGTGCTGTGATGCTGCACTTCTGGTGAAATTCTCGACATAAATTATACACATTTAAACGCTGACGCTGACGCTACAATCACACAACTGCGCAATTTATGGCAAGATAATTCACAAGCACTCCAACGTGCGTACACTCTGCAAAGAGAGCTGCTTGAAACTAATTTCTATCATTCCAGCCGTCGACCATTGCCTTTGCTCACTCGCAGATATCAGCAGGCCTATGTGATCACCAAATGCATGGCCGTACATAGCACCCGTGTGGGGAAAAACTTTGAGGGCATATCACGACAATGACAGCGTCAAGTGGTGCTGCCTCGCACGGCCCACTTTCTGAACCAGAATGCTACCTGAGATTGACGTCTAATCTAGCTGCCAACTTTGAAAGCATCCACGAAGAGGCCAAAAATAAGGCCGGCTTTCCAGTAGTTGAGCAGAACAAGGAGCAGCCTGGCGAACCTCCAGATCTTCCTGGGACTCTTGACAGGCACTCTGTACACCAGCCAGCCCACGCCCTCCAGTATGGCCACTAAGAGCCCGGCCACCAGCACGTCCCAGTCGCCCGTTTGGCCGAGAACAGTGGCGATGGCGTTTGCCGAGAAGAAGCCCAGCAGGAGGAGGAGGATCTTGAGAGGAAGACGGTTCCGCACGTCGTTCCATCGGTCCTGGACAAGGAAGCACACACAGGTAAGGCTCGGAAGAACGGGCAAGGTCTCGGTCAAAGTAAAGAGCCCCCGCTTGGGTACTCTTATACCTTCCCTTCATGTAGGGGAGTACTTAGAGCCAGCCTCCTGGACAGGCTCAAAGACGGTGAACGCAGATAGGCACTAAGAACAGTTTTGACCCCAAGCCCACGGTAGCACCGCGGGGAAAATTGCAATCATCTACTTGCTTCCCGCCTCCATAAGAGAAATGGCCTATTTAAAAGCAGTAGCTCCCTCCCCACAGGCCCAAATGTCACTCGCCTACTTCTGGGCCCTTCTGGTGGCTAGGTGCAGGCAGGGGCAACATGCGCCCGTCTTACTTCAGCCATTCTGCCCCTTTCCCCCATCTCACGACTCTCTTGCGCTGCAATTTGCAAGTCCATATTCATCGTTGAAAGAATAGTTGACGCATTCTACTGAGTCTGAAAATCTGGTGTGGTGACACGTGGCACGTGACACTGGCAAGCTCTGCTTAGCGGAGCGCAGGTTTTTAAAACGCTATTATACGCGAGATAACACCGACATATGTTGGGGAGGGGTGGGGGGGGGTGGGGGCACTTATTTGGCGTCAAGGAGGCACATACCCCTAATTGATCAAGTCGAGCGTTGATAAACTTCCCCAGCCTTGTTCCCGACGCATCGGCTGTTGCTCGTGATGTTTGGCGGGTGTCAGCGACATCCAGTGTGGAATCGTCGCCAGGTGGCCTATTCTCCTCAAAAGCTCCACCCAAGCCGCCAGTATTGAGGGTGGCTGTGACCACGAGGACAGGACTCTGCCTGTTCCTTGGCACACCTTTTGCCGCTTGTCTTCGTGTTATACCTCTGAAGGGCAGCCTGACGGAACACAAATGACAGGGTTAGCTGCGGACAGAGGCTCAGCTGGCAGCTCCATCATTCTTTGGAAGTAAACATCAGTTGCCAATTTTGTTTCTGTTCTGAGTCGTGCTTCGTATGACCATAGAAAAACTTCCTCCGTCGAAGGACCAAAACGAGTGGAAGAGGATGCAGCTACTCCACTAAATGCTTGGAGCCCGTCAGCCTGCATGCAAACAAGAAAGCGAGTAGGAACGCACTCTATTCAAAGCACAAGCATGCTGACCAGAAAAAAAAAGAAGAAGAAAAGAAGTGTTCCCTAGAGCTGGAAATGAACACGCTTTGAAGTACGTAGATTGTCCCCTTTTCCATGAACTGTACCGGCAACGTGCCTGGCCTCTCGCTTCCATGGCCAAATCTGTCTTTTTTCACTCGTCATTGGCATGATGAACTTCATTGCTAAAGAAGATATCTGCATTTTGAAAGTGTGTTTCTTCCCACTCATGTGCACAAGGTAGACACACATACCTATTCAGACTTAATGAGCTGGCCAAGCCGGCAATTACCATTTGGTGCACCAGGAGGGAGCTGCAGTTTTGGTGCTGCTTCCATTGTTGCCTCAAATCAGAATGCGTCGACACTGAATAAAGGCGCCCTGTTCTTGGAACCCCACACCCTGCTACTAGTGGTACTGCTTGCAATGTGCCATATATATTACCACTAATAGCTGCCGGGCTCAAGTGGACCGACATGCTTCAGGTCAGCCTTAGAAGAGGTCCTTCAGTCATACAATTCACAGGCTTTGTAGAAATAGCAGCTCGAAAACTGCACTCATGTGGGCACTGTAACTGATGCGCATAACTGTTACCCAACACATATTCTTGTGGAGTACGATAACGGTACAAAGAAAGTGCATGCCTGCCGGCGCTCAGGAAGATAGTCCATGTCCTTGTACAACAATGAAGCAAACTCCGGCAATTATTTTGTGCTCAACTGTAAGATCTTGCAATCCTCCTAAGCTAGTACCTCCCCACACCTTCTACAAAACCATTCATTAGCATTTCTCAAACGTCATAGTAAATTTGCAATTAAGTACGATAGCACCTACTCAAGACTCTTACTTCGACCAATTCGTGATGCGCTGGGAGTCCGTGCATCTAATGATCCATTTTCTCTTCCGGTGTGTAAGAGACCATTCTGCCCAGTGTCCACCGTTTGACTTAAACACTGCAAGTGTTACGCCTGCTTTGACAGAAAATCGTGGCAAACCTTTAAACAAAGTACTACTCACCGACGTGGATGACTCTTGGTATGCATGCACTGCATCGGGGACACTACGAATCAGCATGAGTACGATATACTGTAGCAGGCGCTTTCTCACGAAGACAACGTGAGCGTCAGATTGCTCCTCCTTCAGTTAGATCAATCTGGACAATTCTACTTCAATTGGAGTAATACGACGATGTTGTCATCATGCTCTATCAGAATTGATCACTTATCAGTGTTTCCAACGAGGGGCTTTCACCCTGCAGAGTGTCAATCAAGAGCGTCAGGCTCTGCTTCTTGTGGAGGCAAGCGATCTGCATGTCAGAGAGGCTCCAGCTACAGCGTATCCGGCAAACCAATATCACTACATAACAACTTCATAAGTGGCAGCGAAGTTGGCAGACGTGCTTTAAAACAGTCAGTGAGTCCTCATGCTAGGAGCGGCAGCACGAGTGTCTCTGTAAGAAGCTTCAAAGGAGATGCAGGAAAGAGCAGCAGGCTCATTCCTCATGCAGCCGCAGGTCTGACACGTGTATTGCTCTCACTTTTAACTTGTAGAGGGACTCTCTCTCAGTATGCATCTCCATCTCTTGCTCAGCATCTGCCTTCATCAGCAATAAAAGCAAGTGGTGAGAGTTCCAGCTTTCATCTTGGGGTGCGAGTAGAACTTGATATGTTGTCACATTTCTGTCAAGTCATCACTCTGTCCTTGTGATTGGGTTGACATCGTTCTTATTGTAGTTCTGGAGACGGTTGTGTCTTTAGTAGCTGCGCGAAAGAGAAGGGCCAGTTTCCGAGCAATACTCAGTAGATTCATCATGTTCTGATTCCTTAGAGCTGTCTCTTTTTCCATTGAAACATGAAGGACTCGTCGCCGCTCCAATAGCATATTCTTAGATTGAACAATTCGGGGATACAATGACTCGATCTGTGGTGAGGCTGGGAACTTCTGTCACGAGCCAAAGCCGCGAGTGTTTGCGAGATTTGCAGGAACTAATGCCCCTGTGGAGCAAGCAAGTGCAGCAGCACCAAAGCTAAGGGGGCTCTACCTGTCCGTCCAGAGCCACCAGAAGGGCCACTTGCAAGTGTCGGAACTGCACACCATCTACTACGAGGTGTTAGGCAACCCCAAAGGCAAACCTGCCCTTTGTAAGGCCAGGTGTCACATGCACCACTCAAGGCAACGTTGCCACCTCCCACCCTTTGTCTGCTTCTGCCATACATCGACAGATATATGATCTAGTCGTCGCTCATGATCAGCAACTCTATTCCAGCTTGCCCTGCTCAAACCACAACATCGAGGATTACATCTCCATCCTTATCGTGTGCAGGTGCCCCACCAGGTGCTGGGCGAAACTTGAGTAGTTTCCTCCTCACATGAGGGGCTTGTGGCTAAGGTGTGGCCATAAGGCCCTGCTCCACATGAGTCCTCCCAAAGCATGATTTGAGCATGCAGCTGATGTATAGATCACACTCTTGTGCGTGTGTGTTGCCTTCCCTGGCTGCTGAGCTCTGGCTAGCCAGGCCCAGCCCTGTCTGGCCTGTAGCAAGCAGCAGCCTGAGGCGGCATAAAGGCATTTCCATGCATGCGCGCGCGCGCACACACACACACACACACACACACACACACACACACAAACACACACACACACGCACGCACGCACGCACGCACGCACACACACACACACACACACACACACACATGCACATGCATGCAGAGACACACAGGCACACACACTTACACGCACGCACACGCACACAACACACACACGCACACACGCACACACTAACAGACATGCACGCACACACGCGCACACACATACACACACACAGAGACACACGCACGCGCACACACACTCTCTGATGCATCCCGCCTTTGACGCTGGAGCCAGCGAGCCAGCGCCTGGTCCTACGACCTCACGCAGGGATGGCAGAGCAGAAGTGCAGCTCTCATGGGCCGCACTCTACATGTTGTGACCAGGGGTGCAATGCGACTGAGATATGCATGATGACCATTGGCGCTAGTCCCTGCCTTCCTTGGAGACTGGCGATTGAGCAGGAGCATGCTGACTGATGCAGAAAGAGCCGGGGGTTGGGCGTGGGGTGGGGAGGGCAGTCCTGCATGGAGGGCCTGGGGCGGGGTGCTATGCCAATCACGCCAGGTTCTTCGACCCCCAGCACTACCGCATTGTGCTCTTTGACCAGCGCGCCTGCGGCGCTTCCTCCCCCAGGTGTGCCCGTCTGCTGCTGCTTCTGCTTCTGCCAACGTCCCTTCTCTCCCCCCCCCTCTCTCCCTCTTGTTGCTCTTGCTCTACTGCTCTGCCTTCCTCTGTCCGTTCTTTGTTTCCCCTGCTCCCGGCGCATTCTCCCTGAAACCACGCCCGCTGTTGAGGGCAGCTTGATTGCCTGACTTCTTTCTCCTGCTGCTTCTTGCGGAGATGTGGTGTGGGTGCTCAAAAGCCTTGCGCCGCTATGTCCCTCCATACTTGTCAATCCCACCCCCGCCCTCTCCACCCTTGTGGGGAGCTGGAACAATACTGGTTGAGCGCTGCACTTGACTCACTCATACTGCATGCTGCTGCCACACAGTTTTGAATTCCAAAGTGTGCTCCAATCTGGTTTGACGTGTCAGGACGCGCCTTCCTCTGGCGGCGACACGTGTCTCGTCTTCACACTCGTTGAAGTTGGTCTGGCCCCTCGATTTGAGCAGGGGGTGCCTGGAGGAGAATACGACGTGGGATCTCGTGGCGGACATAGAGAAGCTGCGCTCCCACCTCAAAGTTGACAAGTGAGTTTGACACCGCTCGAGGTTGCCCCCCGCGTTTTTATAGGCTGTGATGGTAGGTGCCCAAGCGCTGTTGCATGCAAGGGCCCTCGTTCCCTGAGTGCCTATTCTTCTCCTACTACTCCTTCTCTTCGTCTTCTTCTCTTCTGTTCACTCTGCAGTAGTCTTGGGGCCCTGCGGCAGGTCAACGTACAACTCTTGTTAATTATAATACACGAGAATAGAGGAGACTGGGTGTTGCTAAGCTCGGGAGGAGAAAGACTTTGCACAATGTGCTCGCTGTTGCCATACGCTGACACTCTCGTCCCGCTTGGGGGGTGGCCGATGGCGCGTGGCTGGCTGCCAGGTGGCTGGTGATGGGGGGCTCCTGGGGAGTGACTCTGGCGCTGGCCTATGCACAGGCCCACAGCGAGCGCGTGGCAGCACTGGTGCTGAGGGGCGTGTGCCTGCTGCGCCAGCAGGAGCTCGACTGGTTCTACAAGCAGGTGCATCCCACGTCCCCCCCCATGACCCTTGCCCCTGCCCTTGCCCCCTGTCCCCCCACCCATGCCCACTCCCCCCACATACTAGTCAGGCGATCGTAGCTGGTGCGATGTACACTTGCTGAACTAGAGAAGAGCAGAGCAGAGGAGGGCAGAGAAGAAGAGCATGGGGGACAGTCCGTGGCCACGGTGGGGGATTTCGGGGGGTCTACCACTGAGTAAGATAGCAATCTCTCACCGGATCCAAGCGACTGTGTTCCAGCTGCGTGTGGAGTCTCTAGTGCTCATTCCCGTGGCCTACCAGCCAGGCTGTAGCTGCTATGCGGATGCTGAGGCCAGCCAGCATGCCTGCACGCACGCATGCATGCGTGCTTGTATCCACGCCTCACTTCCTTCGCTTCCTTTCAGTCACCATTCACCTCCAGCTTCTTGCACCAGTACAGAGTTCCACTTCCACATTGCAATTCACAGTGCGAAGGAAGGCGCTCTGTGCCTTTGGGGGTGTGTTCTCAATGGGGACCAGGGCGCCAGCTCGCTCTTCCCGTTTGGCTGGGAGGCTCTGGTCTCCACTCTCGGCACGGAAGAGCGCAGGGATGTCATCGCTTCCTTCTACGCGCGCTTCACGTGCGCGGACTCGCAAGTCAGAGAAGCTGCGGTGGGCCCGCTGCTGCCCTTTTCCTGCCTCCTCCTCCTGCTGCTGCTGTTGCTGCTGCAGCTGCTCCTGCGCCGCCTGCAATGGTCACCTACGTGTGCCTGCCTGGTACTCTGCCAGTAGTATTGCGGGAGCTTGCTTGCCTGGCAGTTTATCCTGTGGGCAGCCCCCACTAGAACGCACTAGTGCTGCATAACGTGCCCTGCTCAAGTGTGGGCCACCCACACTTCTACGGCGTCCGGTCCTGCTGCTGCCCTTGCGGCGAGAGGAGCCGGATAGCAGGTTGGGACATCTCTGGCTCACAAGGCTGGCTGGGCGCCCCCCCATCTGACAGGTGGCACTGGCTGGCTTGGGGTGCACGCAGGCCAAGGCGTGGCTCAAGTGGGAGATGGGCCTCAGCTTCTTCTCCGCGTCGCCCTTTGTCTATGCCTGGGATGGCCACCAGTACTCCACGCTGCCCGGTCCTCAGGTGCACCTCTGCTCCCCCTTTCTACCTCTTCTTCTCTCGCCCTCTTCCCTCTTCTCCCTGGTAGACGTGTGTCTTTCCTGCACCTGTCTTCCCTTCCGTGGTATGAACAAGCTCAGGCACCACGTGCGCTGCTCATCTCCTGCCACCCTTTGACTGGTCTCCCAGATACTCAAACAGCACCCCCACCCCCCCCCTCCCTCCCTCTCCCTCTCCACCCTGCGGCCCTCCCTCTCTGTGCAGGCTGGGAGTGCCGAGCAGCAGAAGCCTCAGCCCAATGGAAGAGGCAAGGGCAGTGGCCCACGACCATCATCGCCTGCCCCTTCCTCGGCTAGTGCATCTCCTCCAGGGAGTGCCTCTTCTGCTGCCAGCAGCAGCAGCAGCAGTACCCCCCCCGCCTCGTCGTCGTTTCCCAGCACCTCCACAGCTGGGGCCTCTGCCGACGGCAACTCTGGCGGCACGTCCTCTCACTCGCACTCTGCTACTTCGTCCCCCTCTTCTTCCTCGTCCCCTCCCCCTTCTTCTTCTCCTGTAACGGCAGCTCCCTCCAGCGTAACTTCAGGAGCTGGCAGCAGCGAGGATGAGCAGGGGCCACGTGTGAGTGGCGAAGAGAGGCGGAGGAGGGCCATTGAAGAGGGCAAAGCCATGTCGGGCACGCTTGTTCAGGCCCGCCTCGAGTGCCACTACTTTGTAAGTGCCAGCTAATCTCCCCATGAGTTTCCCATGAGTTTTGCAGCAGCCGGACGGGCTTTCATGTCCTCCCGACATTCGCTTGCATGGTGCCTCCATCTGTGATGGACAGCGGGTGGCTGTGTCGACGCATTTATGAAGCGCACTCACTCATGGTTTGTGGCGACGCAGAGAACTTGTGGGGCGCTGATCATGTGCTCCTGTCTCACGCTGACCGGTAAGAGTGGCTGGTTGGTCCCTCCCTCGATCCTTGCAGCACAACAAGGGCTTCCTTCGAGAGCGGCAGCTCCTGGATGACATTGAGAGGATCAGGCACGTGCCAGGTGTCATCGTGCAAGGCCGCTTCGACTTTGTGTGCCCGTTGCAGGTGTGTGCTATTCCTCTGGACTCCATACTACGGAGGCGTACTTTCTTGGAAATGTCGATAGCTGTGCTCAACACGTAGTAGCGCACCTTGTCTTGCAAGCTGTCCTTGGGGACGAGGCGCTTCTCCCCCTATCAGAATCTGCAACGCACACAGGCTCTGTTACTTCGGGCCCTGGCCCTTCGGACAAAGCAACTGCACAGGCACTGAGATCAGCTCGTGGAAGTGTCGTCTTGATGCCCGGAGGAAAGAAGAGCACATGGTTGTTCCACACGGTGCACGGCGTGGCCCCGACGGGTTGCTGACTGCTGCTTGCGTGTGGCTGTGACGGCTGGCAGAACGCATTTGACCTGCACCGCGCGTGGCCCCAGGCTCATCTCCGCGTTGGTACCGCTCCCGTCGCCCTTCCTGCTCTCTGCTTTCTCCTCTTCCAGCAGCATCTGCAATGCCCCCTGGGCCTGCATCACCAGCTTTCACAGGGCACTTCGATATTGCTTTATGCTTTTGTACTGCTGGATGGCGAGTGTTGGTTGCCTATACCACTGTTGCTCTATCTTCTCCTTTTGCCATTGCGATTGTGCTCCTCTTGAGCAAAAAGTTGTTCGTGAAGCTCGTAGGTTGTGCCACTGGAGCAATATGAAACGTTCTACGCAACTTGCTGGCTGCTGGTGACTGTGGCCTAATGCACTTTGTACTCCTCTCCAGTCTGTGAGGGGACTGCATAAAGTATGGGCACGTGCAGGAGTGGGTCATGACACAACAGAAGCCTGTGTTGTTCCTGGCGTGCAGTACCCAATGCAGGGCACTCGATGTATGAGCCCGGCATCATCCATGAGCTCGTGTGCGCGACCGATAAATTTAAGACCCTTCTGTATTGAGTGCGCAGTAGTTTTTTATAACGATACCCTTATTCTCTCACGTTCTTGTTTTCTCTCCAGGAGCTGTGAAAAGGTGTCAGCTCATGTCAAGCTTATTTCATACTTGGTGACCTTCCTGAAATTGGGTTGCTCATTATTTTCACATTAGTCAAACTTTTATATGAGTTTGTCATCCATGCGAATCCTATGAAGCCGTGCAACAGCGCTGCTTTAAATTCTAATAGCACAGGATGGGCACTTGATTGTTGCAGTGGGACAGGCAGAATGTGGATGTGCCCATGATATCACGTGCAGTATAAATGCAGACTGTCTGAAGTCGTGTATTTCAACATCAAACATGTACTTTCCTCTTCCTTGCAAAAGGCAACCATTATATATACTTTTTTTTTGAAAATAATCATCGGATTACGTTGCTAGCAGGATACAGATTTTTAACTAGCTGATCTAAGTACGTGAAGCGATCATAGCCATGAATGGCAATGTACGGCGCTCTATCCACTGGATTTGCAGGCATGCCACTTGCAAGGGTCTCATACACTTTCCGCTTGCTGAAGTTGAGAAGGACAGGCCCATGTTCATTGTCCTCTAATTTGAACTTGAATTTGCTGCTTGCTTGCCCTGCACACCAAATGATACATCAACACAGAGCATCGCTTTGAACTTAATATACGCAGCTTAGACCTCCCACTCGTTGATAACATCGATCGTTCAGGAAAAGGCAAGACAGGGTTTGACAAACAAGGTTTTTTACTTGTCATGCTAATGAAGCCAAATAAGGCAGCACTTGTGGGTGACTTCGATTAGTTGTTTTATTCGAACTTCAATGTAAGTTACAGTTGAAACAATCATGCAGACAGGCTTTGCAGCAAGTAAGCAGAGTGGACATGAGGCCATTGTGCCAACGCCCTAACTCACATATGTTAGGCAGCGCAACAGAGCCTTCCGGTGCATTTCTTTCAAGCGGAAGGCGTCCCCAGAACAACAAGGGCGGTTCTGAAACCGGGAGCAGTTCACTGAAACACAACCTAGGGAGAAAAGGAAACCAAGCGCATCTACCAGCAACACAGCAGCAGCATTGGCAAGATAGGAGCAGCAGCAGCAGCAGCAGGGCCAGCCTCGAAGTCGCACCTGAGTAGAGCGTGTGGATGAGAATGGCCTGGTCGGCTCCCAGCAGCCGTGTGCAGTTCCCCGAAGGGAGCCGCCTAAGCTCCGAGTGCATCTCGCGCAGCAGCAGCAGCAGCTGCCGTGTGCGGCCCAGGAGAAAGCCTCCGTTAATAACGCGCTTGCCGCCCAGCAAGTACGCCGTGCTTTTGTTGTAGCAGCGCGCAAGCCACCTGTGGTTCATTGTCAACCTCTGCCCCTCCGCCGGCAGCCTTGCGGACTCCTGCAACACCACGTGGCACGTGTGCTTTCCTTCTTTAGGGGCACACTGGAGCTTACTAGAGCAAAGCTTGCTTGCTCGAGCTTAATTGAGCTTGCTTGAGCTTGTATGACAAAGGGGAGGGTGGATGTGTCGCACGACTGCCTGCAGCCTGGGCCTCACATGCGGTACGGTGTTGTATATATATGGGCCTGTGTGACGAGGTGCAGGAGGAGCGAGCACCCCACCAAGCACCCAGCTAGTAGCTTGCAGGTAGCAGCAAATGCAGCAACTTCCTGCTAGCTCCTCAGCTTCTTCCCCTTCTTCTTCTGCTGCAGCAAGCATGTGTGCGCAACGCCACACAAGGACTCATATGCCTTTGCCCAGGAAGGCACCCATCGCAACGTGCAAACACTGCGACGGTTGCAGAGCAGCATATCCCCCCGCCCCTTATACTCCCACAGGCGAGCCTGGCCGGGGCAAACATCGTGCTTCAGTTGTAGACCTTACTCTCCACTGGCGGGGCTCCTGGCGTGCCCGCCAAGAACCCAGGTGCCATTGTACATGCTTTGAAGCTCACTAGGGGCCCCGAGAGAGACAGGGCGAGCTGCGTTGATGGCGAGGAGCGTGGGCTTGGTGGGGCCCCGGTGGGCAGGAGGAGGTCCAGCGCAGGGGCGAGCAGAGGGGGAGGGCAGAACCACTGACGTTGCGCTGCAGTTTCTGGTCAAGACAGGCCGAGGGTGGGTATGGGCTGGGGTGGCAGGGTGGCGCTACACACCAGAAAGAAGTGGGCTGCGTCGTCATCAAGGGCAGCGAAGGGGTCTCCCAAGAAGACGACGTCGCGCGCGTCGCAGAGAAGCACGCGCCCCCTGTGGCGCACGACTGTCAGGAACACGCGGTACAGCACCACGCGCATGCTGGTCGGGTGCAGCGTGGTCAGCAGCCCTGCTCACGCCCCCCAGCCATGCCCGCGCGCATACGCACACGTCAAAGCAACGACGTGAAGGGGAGAGAGAGAAGAGGGGGAGGGAGATGGGAGGCAGAGAGAGGGAGGGCGAAGAGGAGGGCAAGTGGGAGGGGGAGGGGGAGGGAGAGGGGGAGGGCCAGGAGAGGGAGGGCAATGAGAAATTTGAGGTTCCGGGGGTTGGGGGTCTGGGCAGGGGTTTCGGGTTTGGAGACCCAGGTCGAGGGCTGAAGGTGCACCTTCTTCAGGCTGATGGTAAAGCTGAAGCACAACTCTCTCCTGGGGGACCCACTCCTCGGGCTTCTCTGTCGCAAAGAGGACGAGGGTAGCGTTGGGCACATGCTCCTGGAACGACCTGATGAGGACCGTCAGATTGCTCATCTGATAGCCCACAGCCGCCGACAGTACTAGCCTGTGCGGCCACCGGGGAGGAGCGTCTCCTGCCAGAGGCTCAAACCAGACTGCTTCTTCCTCGCTCGTGTCCTCCAACTCATCCTCCCTGCTCTCTCCCGCATCGGCGTGGCCAGCATCGCCGCCACCTGTCACCTTCCTGTAGCGTCCTTTGTCCGTGCTAGCCCTGTCCCCTGGTTGTACCGTTATTTCGTCATCTTGCTTCCTCGCGTTCTGCTGCTGTAGGTATTGCTGCTGCTGCGGCTGCCGCGGTGGCGGCGACGCAAGAGTGAAGCTTTTTGCTGCTGACTCCTCGTGGCCTGTGCTCGTGAGGGCATCTTCTGCTCCCTGTTTGCTGTGCTGGGGCACCCCCTCTTCCTTCCATAGCTCCACAGGACCGGCTGTGCCATACCTTGCTCCGCCGCCAGACAACTCAGCACCAGCAGTTGCGTTCGCACCTGAACCCAAGGGGTTGGCAGATGTTAGTTTGTCATGAGGCGGGCTGCTGTCATTGCCTCTGCCCAGCGCGCCTTTCTGCGTGAGGGCCACGTGTTTGCCTATACCGCGAGGAGCCAAGCCTATCACAGGTGTCGAAGGACTCCTCTCGTCGCCGAGCTCCCCTCTCGAGCTGTTGCCTACTCGGTTCGCCAGTTGGAGCGAGCCCGTGACTTCTCCGCGTGCCTTGAGCCTCGACTCAAACTCCTCCTCTGAGAGGGAGGAGAGTGCTCGCTCCTGAGATATCTCCCTCGCGATTTCCGCCTCCAGCCTCTCCACCTCTGCTAGGTTGACACCAAACTCCTCTATGCCAGGTACAGGAGTATTTTTGGATTCTGCTGTCCCCAGATCCAGCCTGTGCTGTATGCTACCTGCTCCAGCTGCCACTCTGTTCTCTTCCTTCCCTCGGCCTATGCTGCCAGAAGAGCTCGTAGTCTGAAGAAGCTCAGGTTCCTTCCACTTATTAAGAACATGTGTTTCCTTCTTCACTCCCATTTTAGGTGTTACTAGTTTCCTGGTGAACGAGTTGCCAAGAAGGCTTTCCGCCACTGCCAGGGGGTTCTTCTGAGCTGCACTAAGAACCATCCATGTCCCAATGTATATAAGACAAGTGCCAGAAGCTCCCCCTTGACTGCTCTTTGTAGCACGCGTTGCACCAATCACGAACCGTACATGCACCCCGGGCACTTACGAACATGCATGTGGTTGCCCCTTGCATAAAGCATCTCCAAGTCCAAGGAAAGCACGGGCCTCAAGTATGGAAGACGCCCTCCGCACATTCTCTAGACCTGTTTTGCACTTAGAAGGACTTGAAGGAAGCGAATGGCCACATGGCAGAGATGAAACAATCCTGATTGCTTGAAGACATACAACTAGAACAGAAGAATGACAACAGAGGTGGAACGTGTACAAGTGGATGACCTCCCACAACAACGAAGTCAAAGCGATAGAAGAATACCTTCTAATCCACGCACATAGTTCTTCGCCCTGCTTCTTACAGCGGATCCTTCTTTCAGGGTGAACAGATGCATAATGGCGAGAGGTACTACGACGAAAACCACAAATAGGAGCGCCACGACATATGATGTCTTTAAGCGTATTTTCCTGCTCTTGCTCGACATAAGAGGTCCTCTCCTCATGTTTTCAAACTAGAAGTACCGACTCAGTAGAGTGTTAAACCATGCCATTCTAGTCCATGGCAGACGAGCGGAGACAGATCCACGAACCCAAGTTTATGCCAGAGTAGCTGAAACGAGGCCAGAGGTAATTCCTACACACAGCTCCTTTCTCAAGCGGAAGGACGCTGAAGGTGACGGTTTGAAGGCACGACGTTGTGAGACGAGACCTGCATTACTTCAAGTGCTTCTCTTGCTATGAACACTCACCAGTAATTTAACAATGTATCGTTTTTGAGCCAAAGGTTAAAATGAAGAAGAAAATACATGACATTTTTAGAGCAAAGGTGTGCCAGCCCTGGCAGGACTCTCGAGACAGAGGCCTCTCATTGCCTCTAGTGCACTATCCTCGGCTCTCCTGCATGCGTTGATACTACAGCGTAGTGCATGGTCTTCTGCTGTTGCCAGTGCTTGCTAAAAAGCTCCATGCTCCTCTGTGCTCTTCCAATCCCACGTGGCACTGCCCGTGTCAGGATACCCGTGCATGTTCGTGTGACTTGGTGTGACTCGTGTGAACTTTAAAGTGCTTTAAAGTGTTGCGCTAGGCTGCCATGCGTGGCCGTGCGCAGCCGTGCGATACCGTGCGGCTGCCGTGCGGGTCTCTGTGACTTCTGTTACAGTGCAGAACGTGCGGATTACTCGAGTCAGCTCGAATCACGAGTGCACTAGGTAGCAGGATGTAATCGGGTGCTCGTGTGAACCGGTTTGAACTGGTTTGAACTAGCCGCAGTGAGCTGTGGTGCATAGTGGGCTGATAACTCTTTTTAAACACAAGGCGCAGGATTGTGACCTTTTTTCAATTGCGGCAATCAATCAAAATGTTGGCTAAACATAGCCCTAGGAGTTGCGCAAAGAATCAATAAAACGCGTTCTTTGCGGCACGGACTTGCAAGTTTGGCGAAAAAAATTTCAATAATAAGCACTTTCTTGCGACAGTTAGCACCCCACTGGTGGTGCACCCTGGTCTCAACTCTGCTCTGCTCTGCTCGTGTCAACGCTGGAACATTCAGTCAACCACGCGGGCAGTTATGTATGGTTTTGTTGGCTCCATGGTACCAGCTGGTACGCATCCCATTTGGACCACTCTAGCTGTAATCGGAGCCATTTCTAAACAGAGACCAAGTGACACATGATGACCACGCATCAAAACAAACAGAAGAAGTGCCAGGAAAGAATCAAGAACTCCAAAAACAACTAACAACGCCATTTTGATGCTCAAATTGTTGTACCAGATATTGCCAAAAGGTTCCATTGTTGAAACGAAGTAAGGAACGGAGAAGCTTAGTCTTCGGCAATTTTGCTTTCGTTAGGTGTCGATGGTATACACAGCAGCGTGAATTGACGCCGCTATCGAGCTTATTCTGGAAGAAATAGTTTTACTTCCGGAATGCAGGCGTTTTGAAAGTCCTGCAATGAGGCAAGTTACAATGTGATCCGTTACATGTACTCACAGATACATTGTCGTTGAATTGTAATCATGGACCTCAAAGCGAAGCTGCTAGCCCACGTGGCAAGTGGTCAGAATGGGAAAAAGATTGAGACTCATGGCTCGCATTCTAAAAGATTGCCAGAAATGAGTCAAAGAAAGCCCATGGACAGAAGTTTGACATATCCAGAGCAGAAAATTTGTACGTACCTTTCAATTCTACCTCTTTTTTAGTCGCAGCATTTCAAGGTTGTTCTTGCCAAATACCTTTCTTCTTCACGGCCTTTATATTTCTTGGAGTTTTTCTACGTAGGCTGATACTCCTCCAGTATAGGGTCAGTGATTAGGCTGCTTTGCTAGGTGGAGTAGTGAGATTTTGTAGCATCCTCCTCGTGGATATATTGTTGCATGCGTTTCGCTTGAGCTCATTTGCAGCTGATGGATGTGTCCGTGTATGTGTCTGTATCTGCGTCTTGCATACAGAAAGGCATACTGTGGTCTCCCTCAAAAAAACAACGTGCTTTCAGTAACCATTGCTGCAAATTTATTATGGAGGGTGCTGATGCCTTCCTCACCTGCGCAACCATGAGCCACATACTAAGTGAATAGGCTTAGTACCTGCACTTAAATCCTCCTGCGGCACATAGCGGCAACTCGGATTTGACCCTGCTGTCAAGTGGTTTTTGAACCCTTCAGCTTGCTGCTTGACATGTGTGGCCAGTGGAGAGACTGAGGAAGAAGGGGGGAAGCCCGCAGCTGCGAAGAAAGTTCCTGCAGCGGCTGGCCATTGCTCTGCACACATATGGAAGCTCCGCCCCTCGCACAGAGTACCTCATTGAGAAGGCTGCCGACCGCATTGGCGTCAATACCAACATTGCCGTGTTTCCAGCCCTCATCCTTCTCTCCTTCATATCTGAGGATGGGGACCCAGAGAGGTGTGTGTGTCTGTGTGTGTGTAGTTGTGTGTGAGAGTGTGTCTGGTGCGTGCGCGCGTGTGTGTGTGTTCCTTCCTCACAGCTTCACATGCTGACAGATGGGATGGTCCAGGCTCTGCACAGGCATTGGATAGTCCCGCTTCCTCTTAATATGGTTCTTCAAATTGGCTCTAGTGGACCATCTTGTTGTTGACTATCTGCCACGCAGGCTGAGTTGGCACACGAGCTGGGGAAAGCAATCCTCATGGATGATGCAATAGGGGCTTGAAAAGCTCACTATTGGGCTCAGAATAAATTTTATTGTGGTTCTGAGGCCTTCAGAGCCCATCTTTGAGCAGGCACATGTATGCGTGCATGCTTGACGCCATGGCCATGCAAGCCCACCATGGCTGACACAAGCAGAAGCAAGCTCAAGGGCGCGCAAGGGGGGCGGGCGAGCGCATGCACTTTTGTGCGTGCATGTGGCAGGCAGGAGACGCACCTGCTGACGGTGCAGAGCGACCTGGACGCCGACAAGCTGGGGCAGGCGGACGAGCTGGCCAACGAGGTGGGGCTGGAGGGCCACGAGGTGCTCATCGCCTACTGGCGCCTCAAGGCTATCGCCACCTCCAAGATGCGCTTCAACACCCCCACCCGCCTCATCTCCTTTGCCGTCCTCTCCGGCACTGCGTCCCTGCTCTTCTTCGGAGGTGAGAGCCACCACCCAACCTTCCCCACCCCCCCCTCCCCCCCTCCC
>WELA01003924.1:121359-140008 GCA_009602735.1 Mesotaenium endlicherianum
ACAAGAAGCACCACAAGGAGGAGCAGACCCTCCTCCAGTGCCGATGGGAGAGCCCACTCAAGAAAATCTACAACAACAAGAAGCACCACAAGGAGGAGCACCGTCGAATCCCGTGGCAGCCGCTATAGCAAAGTTGACCCCACCATAAGGAGTTCCCGCAAATGAGTGGGCAGCCTTCCTAATGACCGTCCACAACCAAGTGGGCTCGGCCACCTATGAAGCAACCGTGCAAGCGTCACGAGAAGCTATAGCTGCCATGGTTGCCCTCATTGTAAGCAACGCTCCAAATCCAGCCATGGCTCAAGCGCCTCCACAAGAGCCTACGAGAGCAAGGAAACTCATCAAGCCCAGCGAACCCGACACTTTCAACCCCGGGAAAGGAGCCAACCTGAACCAATGGCTCTACCAAGTGGAGACGTACCTCGCATTCCTTGAAGTACCCGAGGAGGACTACGTTCCCTTTGCCGTTACCTTACTTAGAGGAGCAGCAACATCATGGTGGCGTAACTATCAAGCGGCTATATATCAAGCTATGGTGCACCCCGTGCTCGGCCAAGAGTCCCCACCATCATATGCAAGATGGGCAGATGTTCGTGAGGCCCTCAAGAAGCAATTCATGCCCATCAAAGCGGAGAAGATTGCCCGAGGAAAGCTCCACCATCTCAAGCAAACGACGTCTGTTCTAGAGTATACATCCAGATTTCACGCCCTCACTCTTGAGATCCCGAACATGTCTCTCGAGGAGAAGATTGATCGCTACATCTTTGGCCTCAAGCCCAAGGTGGCAAAGGAAGTGGAATTACGCAACCTGACAGACTTCTCAAAGATTATTGAAGTGTGGCGCAAAAGGTGAATACCTTGGATTTCAAGCATTCAGTGCCTTCATCTTCACGGGCACCGACGACGCGGGTGTACGCAGCCCCTTTCACATCCGAATCTGGACCCACACCCATGGAAATTGGAGTGATTAAAAGGGACCTCGCGGCTGCCCGAAAGAGTGGAAGACCCTCCAATGACACTTATGATGCAAGAAACCAGCAAGGAGTGAAAGCAAAACTCTCCCCGGCTGAAAAAGAAGCTCTTATGACGGCTGGACTATGCTTTTATGGTAAAGAAAAGGGCCATTGTGCACTCTCATGCCCCAAAAAGTTGTCAAAAAACGGACAGCGCCGGTAGGCCAGGAGCCTACCACTCCAAGACCCACTTCACGAGAAGACAACAAGCCAAGTGAGGTGGAGACCCCCGTTGAAGACCACGTTCGAGCCCCAATGAGTTTGAGAGGTTACCTTGGAGGAGAGAAGGTCCACATCTTGGTGGATAGCGGAGCTCAGGCAACTTCATCGTTGCAGATTTTGCCACCAAGCACGGCATTACTATGCGAACTCTTGACCACGACGAGGAGATTATGATGCCGGACGGATTCTCCTATACTACCCCTTCCAAGAAAACGTACCCCTTGGCACTCTCTATCAAGTCCTTCAAGGATAGAGTAGTGTTCTCCCCCATGCAATTGGGCAAGTACGACGTCATTCTAGGGACGCCTTGGTTGACCAAGCACAACCCCCAAGTTGATTGGAGGGACGGTACTATCAAGATCAAGAATGACATCACTTCAAGAATTTGTAATTTGCGCGCAATCCAGAATATCCAGACCCAAGACATCAAGAAGCCGGCAAACGAGATACTATTGTCCGCCCTCCAACTCAAGAGACTTGTGAGGAAGGGACACGAGCTTCTTTTGGCCTTGATCACGCCAAAAGACATCAAGAAAGATATCAAGAGTCAAGAAGGCAGCCCCACTTTCAAGGAGATACAAGAAGTCTTGGAGGACTAGAAAAAGTATTTTCCCCGGAATTGCCCAAGGGCCTATCCCACAAGTGATTCATAGACTACAAGATAGAGTTGGAGCCTAGTCATGGGATACGTATTTGGAGAATACGTAAAACGTATGCGGATTGCGAAAATACGTGTAAAAAATGGAAATACGTGACTATTACGTTTTTCCAAGATTCTCGGAAAAACTGGCAGAGCTTATAACTTTCAAATTGCTTCAAAATCTCGAGTGCGATCAATAGCGAAAGGTAGAGGACTCAATTTGCTATGATATGAAGGTGGTGAAAGTAAAAAAAATCATTGTCACATTTTGAAGCCGCCTAAGATTCATTTCTACCTCGTCGGGACGCGTATTTTGAGTATTTTGAAAATACGTCAAAATACGTGGCGTAATACGTCGCTCACGGACCAATACGCGCGTATCCCATAACTAGGAGTTGGAGCCCGGAAGCAAGCCCATCTCTTGGCCTACGTTCAAGATGTCATACACGAAGCTAGACGAAGTCAAGAAGCAGATCAAGGAGCTACTGGAGCATGGCTTCATTCGACCTAGCAAGTTGCCATTTGGAGCCCCGGTGCTATTTGTCAAGAAGAAGGATGGTACCTTGAGGATGTGCGTGGACTATCGCGCCCTTAACAAGATCACCATCAAGAATCGATACCCGCTGCCGCGCATGGATGAGATCATGGACCGGTTGGTTGGAGCCAAGTACTTCACGAAGGTGGACTTGAGAAGCGGCTACCACCAGGTTCGCATCGCTGAACCTGACATAGAGAAGACGGCATTCGGGACAAGGTATGGACATTTTGAGTTCATGGTCCTGCCATTTGGACTCACCAACGCGCCACCAACTTTCATGACTATGATGAACACCATATTTCAGCCCATGTTGGACAGATTTGTGGTGGTATTCATCGACGACATCCTTATCCACAGCAAGACCCTTGAAGAGCATGCAAGACACTTGAAAGAAGTCCTCGAAGTATTGAAGCAAAACAAGCCATTTGCAAAGGAGTCAAAGTGCGAGTTTGCCAAACAAAAAGTGGAGTTCCTAGGTCTCCACGTGACTGCTGATGGCATCAAGATGGACCCCAAGAAGACCACGGTGGTGGAGGAATGGCCAACCCCCACGACCAAGAAAGAACTCCAATCATTCTTAAGATTTGCCAATTGGTACAGGAGATTCATCCAGAGCTTCTCGTACATAGCCGCCCCCCTCACAGATGTACTCAAGAAGGACAAGCCATACGTTTGGACCAAGAAAGAGAAGGAAGCATTCCAACAACTAAGCAAAGATTGACGACATCCCCTGTGCTCACACTCCCAAGTCCAAACCCAGATTGGCCCTTCCACGTCATCACCGATGCATCTTTCTATGCAATTGGAGCAATCTTGCTCCAAGACCAAGGCAAGGGACTGCAGCCCATGACCTATGAGTCAAGGAAGCTAAATCCAACCGAGCAAAAGTATACAACCACGGAGCGAGAGGCGTTGGCGATCATACATGCCTTCAAGGTTTGGGGCTGTTACGTTGAAGGACGCAAGGTGTTGGTCACTACGGACCACGAGGCGTTGAAGCACCTCCAGACGCAGCCGTGTCTCTCAAGAAGACAAGCAAGATGGAGTGGAGACTTGCAACAATACAACATCACAATTCAGTACCGGCCCGGCAAGACAAACCCAGCTGACCCCCTCTCAAGACTGCAATCAAACGCAGTGATGACATCCCTGAAAACAGATATGGAAGCTCGATTTTCAGCCGCCTATGAAAGAGACCTTTACTACAAGAACGAAGAAGCAGCCTTGGTCCCATACAAGAAGCAAGAAGGCAATTATTGGGTGAGGCAAGATACGGGCCAGAGATTTGTTCCTGATGACTTAGACCTCCGGCTCTTGCTTCTACAAGAAGCACACGACAACCCTCTTGGAGGACACTTTGGGATACTCAAGACCACGGGCGTTCTAGCCAGGACTTATTGCTGGCCAGGCATGTCTAAGCAAGTCAAGGAGTACTACAGGAGATGTAACACATGTCAAAGAGTCAAGCCATCATCACAAAAGGCGGGAGGACTCCTCCAACCACTACCAATCCCGGACATCTCCATGGACCTTATCGTGGACCTGCCCGTGACCCCTCGAGGCCATAATGCAATACTCACGGTGGTGGACAGAGTTACTAAGATGGCTCATTTTATTCCCACGACGACTCATGCTACAGCATTACAACTTGCAAGACTCATCTTCAACAACATTTTCCGACTCCATGGACTACCATCGAGAATTGCGTCGGATAGAGATCCAAGATTCACAAGCCATTTCTGGAAAAATCTCTTCAAGAACTTCGGTACATCGCTGGATATGTCCACTGCCTACCACCCACAATCAGATGGGCAAACCAAGCGTATGAATCGTACCCTAAAGACTTCTCTAAAGGCCTATGTGTCTACCCTGGAGAAAGACTGAGACATGTACTTGACCCCCTTGGAGTTTGCCTACAACAACAATACGCAGGCCTCTACCCAAGAGTCCCCATTCTTCCTCAACTATGGCTTCCATCCGACCACGCCACTGCTTCACGGCTGGCGACGATGAAGTACCTGCAGCAACATATTTTTTGGAGACATTGAAAGCAACCCTTACAGCAGCAAAGAAAGATCTACAAGAGGCGCAAGGTGCTCAAGCAAAAGTCGCAAACAGGTCCAAAAAAGAAATTACGTACAGAGTGGGTGACAACGTGTTACTATCATCCAAGAATAATTCCGTGAACAACAGGCCTGCCGGCAGCAAGTTCTCTCCCAAGTATTTGGGACCCTTCAAGATTATCCAGCAAGTCAACCCCGTTGCTTTCAAGCTAGAAGTTCCCCAAACTATGTACATCGACCCCGTATTCCACGCTTCCCTCTTCAAGCCATATGTGCAACCCGACAACAAGTTCTCAGGACGAGTGAAATACCCCACCCGTCCCAACAATAGTGGATGATCATTTGGAGTAGGAAGTGGAAGACATAGTGGCTATGAGAATTTTTAGGAGACAACGGCAATACTTGATCAAGTGGAAAGGAAATCCAAATTCTGAAAATAGTTGGGTGGCGGCGCACTACCTTGACAAACTTCAGAGAAAGCTGAACGCTTCCATGCCGCCAACTTCCATCCTGGACCAGCCTCAAGTCTCTCTACTAGAAGCCCGAAGACTACAGGGAGTTAGCCTGCCACCATCAAGAAGCAGCAGAAGACCCCTTGGAGGCAGCCAAAGAGGAAAAATTGACATCAGACACTCTTCTCTTCTCGCAATTTCTGGACAGAAAACTAAAATTGCTACTGGTGATAGGTCCCTGCATAATAGATTCTAAAAATTTACCAGGCTGTATTTATGAGTAGGTGGTTCCTTAGAGTTCAAGTTAGCTCAATTTGAAGCAGTGGTTAGAGAGATAAAATTTATGAACACAAGGGGATCAGGCTGTTGGCATTATTAGGGCAGAATATGCCTTCTGACATTGTGCCTTTCCCTGAACTTGGAATGCTCTAAAACTCAAGACTATGGTAGAAGGCCTTACTGCGCCCATTTGAAGGCTAACTTTGCAAAGTCTGGAGAAATATAGAAGGACTTATGATTTTAAGTGATCCTTGCACAGATTTGGAGGAGTACCTACTCTCTCTGCTCTCGACGACACTCCAGAACTTGGAATGCTCTCAAAATTGGTGACCTGGTAGATTTCTACGACGCGTTCCGTCTGGCATTAGAATTTGTCAATTTGGAGCAGTTCTGTGGACGCTATGAAATTTTGAATCCATGGCAGATTCTGAACTAACTTGTACTATTGAAAAAGTGACCGGGCAACGGGAGCGAGCCTGTCAGGCCACCCTCCCCACCCGGTAGCTTTTGCAACTGAACGTAGGTTGTCTAGTTGCCACTCTTGATTCAAACAACGACCAGACAGAAGACGATTTCCATACTTAATTCGAAATTGCATGGTTGTGAACATCTTCGAGGCGATGCAATTGTCTACGCGTCAGATGTTGTGATCAAGTGGAGATCGTTCCCATGCACTTTCTTCGGCATTTAGCGTAGAAAGTCCCAAAAAATACCATCTTCGCCTGCCGTGGAGGGGCCGTTTTCTCCACTTTGCGTGGGTTAGTGCTGAAAAAATCCAAACGAAGATGGCCGGAGGTCGACACCTGGGGCGTTTTTGCTGTTTCGGCCCAAACCGGTTTCAGAGTGTGACTTGGCGCCTTTGACTAATCCTCTTTACATGTGTGGCATCTAACTTGAACCTGTTGACTAGTCTGCTCCACATGTGTAAGACCTGACTTGACGCGCCGAGACGTCGCTTTTCTTGTCGGGGGAGTGAAGTAGTGATTTAAGTTATTATGTTTTAGTTTGGTTCTATTTTAATGCTTTTGAATATATTTGGAGTAATATTGTGTGGATTCAAGTGTGAATAGATACTCTAGTGACTTGGTTCATGTCCTTTGAACCTTCTAAGGCAAGTTCGAAGTTAGAGGAAGGACCTAGAAGAACTCCATGTGGCAAAAGTCAAATGTGCCATTTTTAGGTCAAAAGGACATGTGTACATTATTCTAGAAAGAGGTGGCTTTGGGATGTGTTGGGTGCCAACATATCAACATGCACCTTCCTAGAAATTACATATGTAGCAAGAATAAAAACAAGAGCTAGAACATAGAAAGGCATTCTAGAATCACTCTTGTACTTGCCAAATTCCAGAAACATATCAACTTTCAAGAAGCCATCTCTCTTTCAAGAAGCTACCACTTGTGTTCAAAGATCCTTGTCTTGAATAGATAAAGTATTGTATTTCACGAAGTACTTTATCTATCTGTTTCACTACAGCGATCGACGAGTAATGAAAGTTTCAATCCTTATAAAGTTTCAACCGCAAATAATTTTTCTGATTTCATACGCTTTGCGTATTTTGGTGTATTGTTAAGTACAACAATGGCATAGCCGTGTATACTTCACACGTTACTCTAATACGTACACACCGTATTCGTAGTTTGAAATTAGGATATGCGGATGGGTGCATGCAAAGATTGAGACTATGCATGAAGTTCGTCTGGTTATGGTTCATTATGCATGTGAAGTACGCCTAGTTATGGTCCGTTATGCATGTATTGGTTTGTGAGCACCATATGACACCACGCACTTTGTATCACCTACATATTATAATATATTGGATCTATTGTTTGCGATCATTTGTAGAAGAATATTGAAGTTCGGAGGGCTTTCTATTCTTTCCAAGAATCTAGGAGTATCATATACATGCGTTTTTTTTTGATATTTTGCACGTATAACTCAAGTTCATATTCATCACATCAATATCCCTAATAATTATTTCAGATCTAGGAAAGTATATGCAACTTTGTTTGTCAATGCTCAAAGCATAAAAAATTGTGTGGCTTCTATATTTCAAACTATACACTTCTATAATCACTACATGAAATCCAAAGCAACAACGCATCCACATAGAAGGAATAAGACTCTATGTTCTATATAGCCATATTAGTTTGTTATTTGAAGTTGTAGAGTTTTTACAAAATGGCACTTCATTAAAAAAACATCAACTATTGTCTCCTGGTGGGACGACTCCTCCACCATTCTACTACTCAAAGCGCGCACTCTAGTTTTTTGCTAACAGGGAGGATTGTAATGCATGTGTCATAATGTACAGACACTCATGCAAGCGTGCAAGCCTTGCATATCGATTTGTGGCGAATGTATCTTGGCGTTTTTCCAAATCAATCAATACACTCAATTTGAAAACACGAAAGAGAATCTTTGGCGGTAATGAAATGTTGAAATCATTATTCCACGTTCAGCACCTCATATTGCCAACTTCTCAAAGAACGTTGGAAAATTATAATACACGTATGTTTCCAACATTTCAAATATAATTCCAATGCGTATTCCTTATATAATACGTATTTCATCACTATGAGCGTGTAGATCATAGATGCAAATATGCATCTTGTGTATTGTAGCCTAAGTTACTCTTTGTGTAATGAATCAGTATATTAGTAGATATAATATTCATTTAAATATAATAGTTAATTTAGTTCAGCCTGCTGAACACTAGTTATTAATCAATCTGCTGGACTTAATATTTAATACCAGTTTAATGACTCAGCCGGGAGCAGCAGGCTGAAGTCCATTTAAGTCAGCTTGCTGACACATTCTTTGACAGCCAGCTGACTTCCGTACTCGGTAGCAGCGAACTGCCTCGATATGCATCTAAGTACGATATGCTAGATGAATGGCCAGATGACATCCCTATGGTGGATGGCTATTCGGGATGATGGGAGATGGCGGTGGATTTGGTTAACCGAGGTCCTACCAACGTGGTTAACTCCCGGGTAGGCGGTGCCATCGCACTGGCCGTTGAACAGTAAACTCATTCCATGTACATATGCTAGGCATTGCTCTCGAGTTCGGCATTTGGAAACGAGGCCAACTCTCTTGTACAGTTGACTGAGAGAGATCTGAATCCAAGGCGAGAAGCCATTGATACGCACTGTCTTCTAACCTTGCTTATGTATGAGTTTACTGATTTGCATTACTAATGCTAGTTTACTCGCATTTGACTTACGAGTATCATTCACTGCTAGTGTGTTGTCCTTTGTCGTTTAACCAGTTATCGGAAAATACCATGAAGATTACTTGCTGATATAAAGATCTTCATTAATCGTTAATCGCCTATTTGGTAAGTTGATTCATTTCACTTTATCAAACTAGTGCGACGCTTGCAAGAATATTGTATATCGTAGATTGGCTAATCTTACGAAGAGCTGCGATTGATTCGTAAAAGTTCGATAAGGACTAAGTTTTAATGATTTGCGGTGCTCATAAAAAGCAAAGCACTTGCTAGTAGGCATCTATATGCAACCAAATGAGGTAGATGCACCTCTAGCTAAAAAATGATAATCATAGGTTAACCATCATATGAGCCAAGTTGTGAAGTACATGTGCTGAAACCCACCAGATCGTAAGTATTCCTGTGTGATAGATTATATATCAATTGCAAAAGAAACAAACTTGATGCCAAAGTTAAATGCCCGTCAAATTACAATTTGTAAAGATCAAACAAGATGGTTCAAAAGAGCTTGCATCAATTTTTGAAACTTGTGTTGCAAGTATACTTATATTAGGACCTCACAAAGCTTGGTCATTTCGACACAAGATAATAAAGAGTAGCCAAAGAGTTCATTTACGTGTGCATTGTACCGAATTTATTCCCACGATTTTTGAAGCTCAATTCTCGAGTAAAAGTCAAATTTTCTTAACAGTTCTTTTCAAATGAATTGATTACAATGTTTTTATCCAATATTGAGAGCAGATATGACAAGCATTAGATAATTGCATAAGTAAGTTTCTCGACATACAGCCAACGCACATGCTGTGTATGCTTCCCAACCACAAACGTGTGCATTGTACCGAATTTATTCCCACGATTTTTGAAGCTCATTTCTCGAGTAAAAGTCAAATTTTCTTAACAGTTCTTTTCAAATGAATTGATTACAATGTTTTTATCCAATATTGAGAGCAGATATGACAAGCATTAGATAATTGCATAAGTAAGTTTCTCGACATGCAGCCAACGCACATGCTGTGTATGCTTCCCAACCACAATGCTTTTAAAGACAAGTCCCTTTCTCTGGAGCAACACAGTGAAAAAGACATCACTTTAAGGGTTGCAGCCTTACAAATCAAGAAGTGTATTTTGTTGCCAAAAAACACCTTCCTTGGACATATTTATTTTGAAGAACAAAACATTGGAGTAGGAAAGTACAAGTGGTGATGAAGCATCTGTACCAGAAAGTCAATTGTATATGAGGTAGTAATACTCCTGCCAAGTAGAGGTGGTACACATTCTTAAAGGGTACTAAATTAGGTCATACAGAGTATGCTTTCGACTAAAATGGATCCTTAAGAGGCCAGCTTCGGAGCATGCGCACAACATGGCACAAGCATGCACAAGTGGACAAATTGAAGGACGACCCAGTTTGAACTGGTTTGAACCTCTCTTGACGTCACGAGTCATATTTGGTGCTGAAGCGCATGGTCCAAAATGGCAACTTTTTACGTACGAGGTTTGGAACGTGCTCCATAGGACGAAGCCAGCGGTGTCGGGCGCCGGATCGCTCCGGATCGTCGAAAACGGTTGGCTTCCATGTTGACAGTGCTGTTGACAGGCTACTGTGGGATGCTGGGGGCTGCTGGGCCCAGCTGGGCCTCCTGGTCCGTCCTGGCATGCTGTAGACAAATTCTCCAAGTGCGCCAAAACCACGCGGTTGATCTCCCTTGACTGCTCTAAACAGCTCCGGCATTGCCGCCATCCTGACGTCCAGAGAAGTCACCGAATTTTGCGGAAATTCCTCATAATAGCCGTCCTGCTGCGTCCTGCTGTTTTCTGCTTTCCCCATATGCTCGTCTGCACTTGTATGTGCTCGGAGGCCGGCACGGAAGTCTTTTGTAACGTACTCTTGGGATCTAGTTTGACCGACCTCGAATTTGATATCCTGCAACAGAAACATGGCACCAGTTTACACCAATTGGTGTGTCAGGTGTTTAACGAAGAAGAACATGTTCAAACAATTATCTGACGGTTGGTGCAGCGTGGTGGACTTTGGGTGGAAATCACTGGAATTGCAAAATGTTTACAGCCCCCATCGGCTGCCATCGACACTCCACCTGGCAGCAAAGATGTCGTTAGTCAGATGTCAACGCTGAAATTACAGCGCGTCCTTCGTGGGCATTCGTGGGGCCCGCTCACTCCCTCTTCGGTCCGTCACTTGCAATTTCAAAACGTCGCCCACGCTCACCGATCGCCAAAAAAATCACCAGGTTGCCCTGCGCCGGCCCTACCGCCAACAGAGATACCAACCAGCAATCCGAATAATGACAAAATCCCAGGTAGTTTGCATGCGAGGAAGCTGAACAAAAGCGCGAAATAGTGAACATGTCCCTCATTATTTGAAGCTGTACATCAGACAGCATAGGAGAGCATCCTGACCACCTAGCTTATACCAGCCTAGGTGATACAGCACTCTTCAATTACTCCCATCACTAATCACACATCTACTGCATTGTTTGCTAGCTCAGTGGTCGCAGAGTGAGCTAACCTACATTCAGCGAGTCCATTGTTCCTTATCAACTCTCTAGAACGCATATATCAACACCCAGCAGGGCACAGGGCAGGGCAGAAACAGTTAGTGAATATGAGGACCTCTCAGATCCTCTTTGTGGCGGCTGTTGCTATCGTGATGTTGTCATTTGCGAGCAGCCCAGCAGAGGCTGCCCGTGGCAGGCGTCTAAGGAGCTTCCAGTTAGACGCTGACTTTGAGGTGAGCAGTAGGACTTCTTGTCTATCACTCTCCAGCAAAGGACAACTATCTAGATGTACGAAAGAGCAGTATGGGTTTTCTTCTCCAAGTCACCTTCCTCCTAGAACTTGAACCAATGCAGGCCATATCAGTCTCACTAGACATGCTCCACCTCTAGGGGGCCACGGGGTGCGAGGAGCTGACTTGGAGGAATCAGCTTGGCAGGGGGACTTAATATCATCCTAAATCTCCGGCCTCAGACAACTCTTTAACTGGACATCTTTGACCCTGCTTACGTCCTAACAAAGGCTGGATAGACTTGGCATGAGTCAAATGGACGAAGTGGAAAGCATACGTCCAGTGGTTCCGCAGGATGCTGACACTTTTTCTTTGCCTGTTGCATGATCAGTCAACCAGATCTGGAAGATCTGCCGACTTGTCCTTTGGGGACAGCGGCGCTCGCAGGCATAGAGGCCGTATCATGGCTGACGACCCTGCTGCTGGCTGCGGCCCTTTCGGCAACGGCACGACCTGCGGAAAGTAAGCACTGTTTCCTGGCTGCTTCTATGACTCCACTACTGTCAAGTCCACCATCTGCTATCAAGGATGCATCGTCAGTTGCTAGTGCACCCCCCAAGACTCGTCAGGCACCCACTCCCTTCAGCATGCTCCTTGTTGCCGATGCTGCATGCTGCATCTTCTGTTGCGCGGGAGACTGCTGACAGCACCCTTGAGGACCTTCTGCTCACACACACTCTTTGCCTCCTTGCTGGTTCACAGGACTTGCACAGACATCACCAGTGACGAGCTGAACTGCGGTGCGTGCGGCACCCTGTGCTCCGTGAACGAGATTTGCTGCGCTTCAACCTGTGTGGCCTTCAAGACAGATGCCGCCAACTGCGGCACCTGCGGCAACGCGTGCGGCGCTGGTGTGACGTGCTCGCTCGGCCTTTGCGGTTACTGAGGGGGCGTGAAGTCCTGGCGGTGGAGGGTGATTGAGGCAATTTCTTCACTCGCTTTCGCCAGCCCAGCCAAGGACGACAACCACCTCACTGCCAAAGCACGTCAGCGAAAGAGGGCTTCTATTCTTTGAACGGTTCTACTCGCTCTTCCATGCTAGGCATCTCCTAACTCCAGTCGTTTCCGGAACCAGACTGATGTTCTGAGATGCCTCCTGGGCAGCTTACACGTGTACTATAGGCCAGGAGCACCACCGAGGTTCAGACTGACTGCGGCAGCATTGGTGCAGATTATATTCATTATATTCTATCTGTTGTAGGCATTCTTGAGGAAATTATTTTCTTTATTTGACACTCTCCTTTAGTACTAGTTTTGTGTTTTGTGTGCTTACCCACAGGCATGTCTTACAGCCTGCGCTATATTTACAGCCTAGAAAGTGTCCGGTCGCTATCAATGAATCAATATCGCTGACATTCGTTTCTCCTCGAGAGTATTTCACTCTTAGGGACATTCAGCATAATCAAGTGTTTCACATTCATCAAGCAAGTCCGTGGAGCTTGGTGCAACACCATTCTTTCATAGATGTAGTAATAATGAGTCGGCGCTTTGCTTAATTGAGCAAAATCCTGACTTCCTTCCAACGAAGCAAACGCTGTACATCTCGTTCTCTTGCTTTGTACAATATAGCAACTTCATTAGCATTGATGCTGCAAGTCCCCTTTGCAAGCCTCTTCTGAGCTTTTTGATGAACCTACGAGGTACAATATGACTTATCCTCGTACTAATGTTGAATGCAAGAACAATGCTTATTGAACAGTTGTATATACTTGTTTGCTTTTTGCAAACAATGTGAATGCCAAAAGCATTATCTATTACAACAAGAAGATGCTGGCAATATGGGTTCCAAGTCTGTAAAAATTCTATATTTGTCTCAATCATGAATATCTTCCATTTAAGCAATCCGCTACTTTGTAGAGGCTTTCCAATAGAGAAAGCCAAAGTGGACTCCTACTCGCAACTGACTTTCGCGTGCAACTATGTTGTAGCCTACATTCATGGATGACATACGAGTGCATCTGCACCAGGCCTCTCCACCCCTCCCCTCAGCTTCGGCTTACGAGGAATAAGACGTGCTGTCTCAGGTACACACTTGCTACGATGTCTTTCCACCGACATATTCCACCACCCAGAGAATGGTGTGTCAGCACAATCCTAGTAACAACCTACAGTTGGTGCAGCACCCTGGTGAGCTCAGTAAACATCTTGGGCAGCTGGCACTCGTCGATCAGGATGCACTCGTTGTCTTCCTCCTTGAGCATCCACCCCGGGGCTTCCTCCTTCACGGTGCCCTCCGCGAGCGCTCGGAAGAAGTACTCACTCTGCTCGCTCGCCTCCTCATCTCCGCACTCCTCAGGGGTTGCCAGGCCAAATGCAAACGTGTAACCTGCACCCCGGCAAAACGCCACCAGGAAGATTGTGCTGAGATCAGGTCTAACTTCTCCTCTTCCGGCTCGAAAGCAAGCCTACGGGGCTAAATGACCAGAGTCATCAGTCCTGAGTGACTGCCTGATGGTTTTTGGCAAAGACACCGATGCAGGTCCTCCAGGAGGATGCAGGTTATGGCAACAGGCCTCTCAAAGTATGCTAAGCTTACATGCACCCGCTCTGGTGGACTTCACCCAAACACACACGTGTGCGTGCGCGCACACAGACAGGCAGACAGACACACACACACGCACACACGCATGCACGCACACACACACACACACGCACGCGCGCGCGCACACACACACACACATGCACACACGCACACACACACACACACACGCGCGCACACACACACGCGCGCACACACACACACACACACACCCACACACACATGAACACACACACGCACACACACACACACACGCACACAAACACACACAGACACACACATTGACACACCTGTTGCGTTGTGCACAAACACTTGGCTGGTCTTTCCAGTGCCCACTTGAATCTTCACACCCAGTAGGACTTCAAGCAGAGCTTGCCAATTGTTGCCGACGTCTTCGTTGCCACCATCAGTAGGTTGTGCTTCCTCCCCAGGATCATCTGCGGCGAAGATAGCCAGGCAGCCACATGGCACAGTATTTATCAGGGAGAGAAGGAGGGCGGGAGGGGCAATGCTGCGAGCCCAACCACTGGCCCATTGCGTGGGATGCTCACTTGAAGCTCCAAAGGATAGTATGTTGAATGTATGCTGCAGGGCCGCACAAAGTGAGCGTGCAGACATTGTGCCACAGAAAATACTCAGAATAAGATTGTCTCTGCGTAAACAGCACTTGGCAACTTGGAACTGACGACAGCAGCAGTGCAAGAACCAATGCACATTCTGCAACTCCTTCACTGACGTCGCAGGCTTTGAAGAACCAGAAGGAAGCTGCTAGAGCACACGGATGCGAGTCAACGCCGGATTAGGGCCACTAAGGGCTGCCGCCAACAAAGCATGTCAAAGACCGCCACGTCAGTGCTGCCAGCCAGGGAGTTGGCGCGCGCGCCAGGTCACCTGTATTTGACGCAGGCGTTGACTCTGCGAGTGCGCTTGTGGCAGCAACAGCTGGCTCGAGAGGGCCGCCCTCCAGGCTCTGGTCATTCTCCATGACATCCATGTCCACAACTTCCTGACACTTGTCGCCCCCTGTCCCCTCCACCTCGTGCTCTGCCACAGCCATCTCCATGTCGTCGCCACCGGGAGCTTGACTGCTGTCTTCTATTGCATTCTGCTCCAGCAGGGCACCCTCAGCTGGCGCGCCAGGTGGCACCCGCTCCTCATCCAAGCCCATTGCAGATGATGCACACGGGGCTTCACGAGGACCATCCAGGGGCTCACCAGATGTCACGGCCTCCTCAGCACCGCTTGTTGCAGATGCACGCATGCTCTTTTGTGAAAGCGCCTCCGCAAGCCTACCAGATGGCGCAGCCTCTCCAGCCAAGCTTATTGCAGAGACATGTTGGCTTACTGGAGCATCCCCAGCAGCCATGGCAACCTCAGCAGCCTCAGGGGCAGCCACAGGCGAAGGAGGAGAAGTACTGACAGCGGCATCATCCTGTGCTGATGAAGGAGGCAGCTTGCTGCCGCCAGCCGTACAGCTTCCCTTCACTGCAGACCAAGTAAGCCCAGCAAGCCCAGCCTCAGCGGCGGCCTGCTCACTCAGCGGCGCCTCCGCCTCCTCCTCCTGCTTCGAGCTCCTCTCCTTGCTGCTCAGTAACGTCGTCGAATCCTCCACCCCTCGTGTTGTGGGTGCTTCAGAGTCCGTTCGCGCAGAATCTTCCCCTCTCGTAGTCGGCACTTTCGTGTCAGTCTGTGCCGACCTCTTGGCCACCAGGTCTTTGCACACACCCCCATCCTGACCCTTGGCGGGAGCAGCCTTGTGCTGAGCGGCGTGCGGCTTGGCCTTGTGCCCTCCCAGTGGTCCCCCCCTCTGTTTACCTCTCCCTGCCTGTGCTGCCGGGACGTCGTGCGCATGCGCCAGGTGCCCCCTGGGGGCCACCGCCGCCGCCGCCACCGCGGCCGACGCAGCAAGTTCCTCCTTCAGCTGCTTGTGCTGCCTTGCCCCCCCAGCCTGCCTCTCCACAGCCGCCCTCTTCCTCTCCTTCGCTCCACCGGCGCCGTTGGCGGCCTCCCGCGTCGCGCGGCTCTTGGTGCCGATGTTCTCCACGGGCCACGGGATCAGAATGGGCGGCGACTTGTCGTCGCGGGCGTTGCCACGCGCCGGTTTGCGCTCATCATGCGATCCGCGACAGCTGTCTGCACATGGGGCCTCCTTGTGGCGGGGGGCCTCCTCGCCTGATGCGGCGGTGGCGGCGGGCTGCTGCAGCACGACAGCTGGCAGGGTGGCAGCATCTGCCTCCTCCTCTGGCTGCATGCCAAAGGCGGAGGCCTCCCCAGCGCCTCCATCATCGCCGCGGAGCTCAATCCGCTCCTTCGTCGTCTTCTTGGTGTCCTCGTCGACCTCCATGGCGGCCAAGAAGACCTGCTCGGCCCGGGGCCCCGAGCGCCGGCCCCCAGTGGAGCCGGCGGCGGCGGCGGCGCCACCCAGCGGCGTGCCGGCCTTCACCGCGCTTGCCAGCTGGCCCACTGCCGACATCACCCTGGCCGAGACCGAGCTGACGTACTCCCGGATCTCTTCCAGCTGAGGCGACGCCACCACCGCCGCCGCCGCCGCCGCCGCCGCCGCCGCCGCCGCACCCTCCGCACCGGAAGAAGCACCCCTGTCCCACTGCTTGGCCCCTGCCGTCTCCCCGTGTTTCTCTTCGTCTTTGCGGGGCTCGCCGTGGGGTGTAAAGGAGAAGGCGTGGGCGGCGGCTGCCAGGGGGGCCTGCTGGTCGATGGAGGTCAAGGAGTTGAACAAGGTCAACGCAGAGGACAGCTGAGCGCACGCCTTGAGGAGCTGCGCAGAGAGGGCTGGCGCATCTATCACGCCACAGAGCGCGGGCACATTCGCGTGCATCACACCTCCTGCAACCCCCCACGCCGTCGTCCCAACCCCGCTTGCCAGCGCCTCCGCAGCAGCCCCTTCGCCTGCTGCCGCCGTGGCCCTTAAATCAAGCCTATCCTTTGTGACAGGTGGGTCATGGTCCAGGCACTTGGGGGGTTGTGCGGCACTTTCAACGGGTGCAGCTGCTCCTGCCCCTGCAGCGGCGTTGGCGTCACCATGCAGGGGGGAGCATGCTTCTGGAGCTGTCTGTGCCTGTGCAGCCTCCTCCTCCAGACCAGAAGCTGGCTGTGCATCCTCATTGGCTGGAGGCTCCAGGGCGCCGCCCGCATCCGAGCCACATCCTGTTGCTGCTGGCTCCAGCACAGCCCCCCCGGCGCCTGGATTGGCTGCTGCTTTCCTGGAGTCCTCAGTACCACCGAGAGTCTTGCAGCAGTCGGCGTCAGCAGGGCTCCCGGCCGCCGCTGCCACTTGGCAGGGCTGGGGCTGGGGCTGGGGGGGCTCTGATGCTCCAGCAGGGAGAGTGGGAGGCGAGCCAGAGGCAGCACGCTGCTGCTGCTCTGATGCGGCCTCCCTGGGCTCCTGTACTGACGTGGTGGGCGGCTGCTCTTGCGGCTCAGGCACACCCGCCTTCTTCTGCTGCTCCGCCGCCGCCACGTCACAGCGGGCGTCGAGCCGGGTGCTGTTTCCGGCGGCAGCGGGTGAACCCTTGATGGAAGACCTGGCGGGAGCTGACCGGGCGGCGGCAGTGTCAGATCGTGCCAGCTGGACAATGCGCCCTTCAGCCTCCCACAGAGCTCCCTGCAGCTCCGAGCACAGCCTCTGCAGGCCCTTGTCTGCACAAAGAAGACACATGCTACAACCTGAGTGAGACCTGTGTACCCCGTGTACTGACGAGCAGTAGTCACCACCCTAGAAGAATGACCTTCTGCCGAATATCCTGCTCGTTCCTGTCCCTTGCACCCCATCGAGACACTTCAGGCACAGCCCTAACAGCAGCAGGTTGTGCACGTACTTGACAGCAACCGTGGCCTTTTGCATGTGCGTGCCTGTGTGCGTGTGTGTCTGCAGGAGTGCAAGTAAGCGTGCGTGCATCAAGCTGACAGCCTGAATCTGCACGCAGCCGTGAGAGTAGAGAGGCAAAGACTGCCCTCAAGGAGGCATTTGCATTTGCTGCTTGGCCAACTGCAAGCGTGCAACCTGCTCCCCCCGCGGCTCAAATAGGGAGACCTCCCATAGCCTCAGGCAGGAACAGAGAGGCTCTTGTCACTCTGGGGGCCCCTGGTTTGTGCATGTGCCTCCTGAGTTGGCGGGATAAAGTGAAGGGGCATCAAGGCCACCACAACATGTTGCAGCTGTGTGTAGAGCCCACAGATGGGCACACCACCACCGCCACCAGCACCAGCACAGGCACCAGCACCAGCCGCAGCAGCGGCAGTGAGCTTCACGCCAATATTTTGTGTCCCATAAGACCGATAAGTGCTCTATCCCTACAACAAGAACGCTTTTGCACTCCCTTGTTCACCCACATCCGATGACTGAGCAAGGTGGCGGCCGCCGAGCAACATCTAGGCATTGAAAAGCGACGAAGCGAAGTGCAGAGCCACGCGGACGCGCTTGCAGGACCCCTGGCCCTGTCTTCTCCACCACGTGGGAAGGAGACACCCGAGAGGAGACAACTTCAGGGCCCTAGAGATCTGCTGAGGAGCCCAGCAGGAGGAGCCAGGCGAGCGGGAGCCCTCACTTTCGGATCGGAGGTGCAGGATGTGCGACTCGTAGTCCACGGCTGCCCGCTGGAGGCCCTCCACCTTCACCTCCAGCGCTCTGCCACATGGCACCACCCACCAAGGACCCCCGCAAACGACCCAGCTGTCAGACGGTGAAGCAGTGCTCCTGAAGCACGGGCTACTCTGCACGCAGCTTGCAGCACTCTGGCTCTAAACACGTCAACCCAAGGTCCGATGCAAATCACGGACCCAAAAGCACGGTCGTAAATCATGGGATGGGGAGCCCCCCCCCCCTCCCCCCCCTTTCCCCCCTT
>WELA01003924.1:140141-167808 GCA_009602735.1 Mesotaenium endlicherianum
CCTCACTCCTCTCTGGGTCTCTCTCTCTCTCTCTCTCTCTCTCTCTCTCTCTCTCTCTCTCTCTCTCTCTCTCTCTCTCTCTCTCACACACACACAATGCGCGTGCGTGTATGTGTGAGAGAGAGTAATTGTGTGCATGTGTGTGCGTGCCCAAGTGCGCGCACACTTGCACATGCAAGGTAGCCTGCATCAGGGGGCTGTAGGCCGGCAGCACTCGCTCACCTCGTAGCGAGGGCTCGGTGCTCCGCCTCTTGGAGAGCCGCGCCCAGCCTCTCCACCTCTCCCTTGAGATGCGCCACCAGCCTGTCGGTGGCTGCTTTCCCCAACAGCCCCCCCACCCCCCCACCCCCCCACCACGACACGTGCTCTCCACAATCAGTTGCTCCGCCAGCCAGCCAGTACCAGCCAGCCAGCCAGCCAGCCAGCGGGTGAGCTGGGGCTGCATTGCAGCCTGCCAGCACCGCCACAGGGACAGCAAAGACAAGCTCTAATGAACTTCTGCCAGACTGGCATGTCCGATGTCTGCATGCACAAACGTCGAGGACAGTATGCAGCAGGCAATATCCAAAACCATAAGTGGCTGAAAAGTGGCGAGACACTGAGCCATCAGAAAATGCAGTTGGAGGGGGCATGTGGTCAGTAGATGAGGGTGCAAGCAAGACCCTAAGATGTGATGTCATAGCCGTGCGAGGAGCATCAGGAGGGGATTTTTATACGTGCTTGCATGTGTACTTGCGTGTGCGTGTGCGCGTGTGTGCGTGAGTGAGGGAGCGGGGAGGGGGAGAGGGAGGGGGAGACGAGGAGAAGGAGAGAGGCGGTGGGGAAGAGGGAAAGGGAGAGGGAAGAGAGGGAAGAGAGGGAGAGAGGGAGCGGGAGGGGGAGAGGGAGGGGGAGGGAGTTGAGCACACCATCGGCATGAGCAGCCACAGCTTTGCGCTGCTGCTCAAACACGCCCTCCATATCCGCCAGTGATGACGCCTGCACCGAGAAGAGGAGGAGGATGCGATCACATGTACGTACCATCAGTCATCCATGCCAGGAACCCCTCCCAAGGCGACCACCCTCGGCACCACATAGGGCTATGAAGAAGTCCGGCAGAAGCTCCCAACACCACCAGGTCCAGCGCATGAGGCAGGGGCAAGGAAGCAGAGGAGAACATGGCTTGGGAGGGAGAGGAAGAGACGAGATAGAAAAGAGAGTGCGGAGACGCCATCCACGATGCCATCCACGACGCCAGCCAAATGAGAACCCACTCCGGCAAGCATCTGCTTCGCGCCACCCAGAATAGAGGAAAAGCTGGAGGCCGCCCTCTGCAGCAGCAGCAGCAGCAGCAAGACTGACAGCCAGGAGATGCAGCGACGCCTGAGTCGCTGCATCGCTGCTGTTGCAACAATGGAGCAGACGGGGTGACGAGCACACAGGCTGCGGAGCTACCCATGGCGAGGCCAAAAAGAGAGCGAGAGACAGAGAGGGAGAGAGAGGGCTCCCGGCTGACCTTGAGCTTCTTGTACTTGCGCTTCAGCTTCTCGTATGCCGCCTGCATCTGCTCCCATCCCCATCCCCACCCGCACCCACATCGAGGCACACTCAGAATTGTTCCTCTCCGCAGACTAAAGGCCATGCCTCGCTGTTTCCGGGGGAAGCAGGAGAGGGTGGAGGAGGAGGGGGAGGAGGGGGACGAGCACCTAGAGCTACAACCCATATGCTACGGCAGAAAGAGGCAGGAAGCAGGAGCCAGAGTGCACAGCGCTTCCCAACACAGCCTCCCACAGAGGGCCGACAGCTAACGCAGCAGCATGCCTGGAATGCATGCAGCGGGCTTGCAGCAGGAGGCACTTGCCTGGCCGAGCGAAACGAGCTCTGCCGAGCCTTGCGACAGCGGCGCGCCAGGATTGGCCGCGGTGGCCGTCCGGGCCCCGGCAGGCTTGGCCTCCTCGAACGCGTGGTGGACCTGGGGTGGGGATGCCCTCGACTTCGCCACAGCATGGCTGCCCCCAGTGCCAGGGTTTGCCCGGGAGCCCCCTTTTGCTCCTTCAACTCTTGCTGCTGCTGCTGCTGGTGCTGCCTCACTGGTGGCCTCAGTCTTTCCTCCGCCTGCCAGCTTGGATTGGGGGGCGAACCTGGTGGTGGTGCCAGGCTGCCAGGTGTTGCCTCTGTACGCCCCGCTGCTGACTGCCTGGGAGGAGCCCACCACGCTGCTGTCTCTTCTGCAAGCAGCACCTGTGGTGTCGGCTGCTGGCTGAGGGCCACCTGGCAGAACGCCAGCCCAGCTGCCGAAAGCTCCGGTAGAGTTCTCGGCGGAGACCCGTTCTGCTGCCATCTGTCCCTCCTCCTCCGAGCCACTGGCTTTCCCGACGGAGCCCGCTCCCACAGTTCCTGCAGCTGCAGCTCCCGCTTTCTCCCTGCCAGGCGGGCAGCCTGGCATGCCAGCCTGTGACACGCCATTGCCTCCTGCTGTGGCAACGCTCGGCGGCAGTGGAGCAGCTGCGCCCCTGCTGGGAGGCTCAGGGGCCACCCTAGAGGTCTTCAAGTCTGCCCCTGAGGCTGCCCCCGGTCCTACCCCAGTGGAAGCAGAGGCAGGGACATCTTTGATGCCTTGCTTCGAGTCCGAGTCTGGAGACAGGAAGTCGTAGGGATCTTTCTTGCTCCCCTTTCCTCTGAGAAGCCCTTCGCCCCCATCCCTGCCCCCGGCACCGGCCGCGTGTGCATCTCTCTTGACGACCCCAGCAACAGCGGCTGGGACGGGTTTCAGTGGGCCCCCGTTTTTTTCTTGATAAGCGAACGTGTCGACCGCATGTGCATTTGCGGAACGAGCAAAGGGCAGGGCAGCTTTGGATCTTCCGGATGGACCGTCGGCAGCTGCTGGCTTCTTGTCTGCAGGGGCTGCAGGGGCGCCCTTCTTGCCGGGAGGCCTGGTCTGGCGGGGCGGTGGCGGCCCCTCACTTCCGCTGTCCTCCAACGCTATGATGCTTGCAAGAGTTGGCGTTACGTTACTCCCCTGACCTGCAGCAGGTAGCGGATGGCGGCCCTTAGGCCCCTTCCGGGAAGCATCGCCTCCACCAGGGCTATGACATAGCGACGTCAGGTGACGACATCCAGAAGTGGGGATCTGGCCACGCTTTCAGCCCTCCTTACACATGTGGTGATCGATGTGCCTCTCGGTGGCTTTAAAAACGGGCCCCAATTGCCAGCACGCCAGTCAGCCGGGCCCTCAAAACAGCCACCGGATTGAGAAAATGAATTACCGTCTCTCTATGCAACTTTCTGCCTCATTAGAGAGGCAAGAGCTCACCTTGCTGTAGAGCCTGATGCTGTCCATGCCCGTTCTGCCCAGGCATATCCTTCGGCACATCCTCCTGAAGGTGCATTAAGCAAATTAATTGTCTCAGTCTGGGTGTTCGTTTAAGTAGATAACACAGCATCGATGATAAGGCAGGGACTTGGTGAAGCACATCGACTACTCCAGGTCTCGGAAAGAGCATCCATGTCAAGAGGACTGGCGAATGTTTCCAGCATTGAGTGATGAGCTCTTCGCAAGAACTTACCATCGAGTGTGTGTACCAGTGCAAGTCGAGAAGGAAACAGTCTCACCTTAGCGAGCGGCACTCCTGTCTTTTTCTTCTCTGCCTTAGCTTTGCGCAGAGGCTTTATTGCAGCTTCCACTCCGTCATCAGTTTGCAGCTTCCGCTTCTTCTGAGCTCTTGCTCCTTCACTCTTCTCACCTTGACCTGCCTTAGTACCTCTCCCTTTCCGGACTGGCTCCGGTTTCCCCTTAGCGTCTCCCTCATCAACACAGTTTGTGCCGCTTGGAAACTTGTGCTTTGGAAGTGGGGCACAGATCTTAAATTCCTGACCGTTCACAATCATGTGGCCTATTTGGGCTTGACCCTGAGGAGTTTGACCACTTTCTCGTACGTTAACTTGCCCAACAAATTTACCCTGTAGAAAATCAGCATTGCTTCCCTCTTTTTCATTCCGACTACCAAATGACATGGAAGTACTTCCGGTTGGTTTTGATGTCTGCAAGTCCACATTCTCTTTGTTTGCTTGCACATTATCAGAAGAATCTCCTCGAACGTACGCCTTCTGCGTCAAAGAGGACCAGCAAGTAGAGTTGCTGGGTAAGGCATTGTTATTACATTCCACCAACAAGAGGAGGACCTCAAATAGGGCTTTTGATAGTAAATACCTTTTCCTTCGTTGCACTGTGCTCGTTGTAGTTAATGCACCGCTTAGGGCGCAGGCTCCGAATAATGGGCGACCCCATCATCCTCAATGTGCCAGTTAGACTACGGAGTTACTACCACAAGGATATCGAACATCTTGGATTGACAATCACATGAACGTTAAACCTGATCAACAATGATCTCTTGGCAGTAAAATATACTGTTCAATATGTAAGTGCGTGTTATCATTCTCCAGGTGGTGATGGCCAGGTTGGTATAAAACTTTCTCGTAGAGTAACACAGTCCGCAATATCTGGATGAACTTGACAATGATCGACAAGATGCCCAAAATGACGAACCTGCTTTGCAATGTGAAGAAGTACAAGCTGGCTATAGAGGAACAACGAGCATTCTTTGCTTGAAGCGAACCTCAATTCAAAAAAAAGGTTCGTTGGCGTTTGAAAGACGGGGTTGCCTGATGCACGCTCTTTCAAAGACGGTTTGAGCGTTACATCCGCTGAGATCTAATGAACATACAACCGTCGATCCTAGCTAATCTACACATTGTATGGCTATTATTGGGGACCAGCTGACCACCATTGTCGCTACGTTATGTCCTCCCAATAGAGCAGGAAACTCCGAAGCCTTTCCCGCCTCGAGTATCCAATTCCTCTTTAATTTAGGACTTCATTGGTACACTGCACATGATCTAGATAGTTAACGCCTCTACGACATCAAACTTGCCAGTAGTCGCACTATTTGTGGTGCACAGTTCCGGTTCGGTAGAGGGCCCTTCCTCTAGAAGTAACGAAGTGAAGGACAACTAATAGTAAGCGAGAAACTTTTAGAGAGATGTTTTCTTCAATTTGTAAATTGATCTGTGAACACACTTCAGCATCCCATTTCGTCGTAGCGAAGGGCCAGTAAGAACTGGTCTTACAGGTGTTGGACATAGTTTTTGCTTCGTGTAAAGTCGTGAGCTGAGGCTGTTTATAGTGGCCCTGCTTCTGAACCAATGCATAGAATGCTACCATAGGCTTTCATGTGTAGCTAAGACAAAAGAATGCATTGCTAGTAAGGAGGGTCGCTAGGTCAGCACAAGGCTTTCCAGCATGGCATCAGACATATCATTGATAGACCTTAAGAATGAGTTGACGGCGATGAGGGCTGGTTTTGATGGATGGGCAAACGCCCGTCTTCATGCTTTGGAGACGACCCAGAAGAGATATTCTGAGGGGCTTGAGGATGCACATGGTATGTCTTCCTTGCCGTAATTTCAGAAGACCTGACCTAGTTCCGCCAAGCAGTGCTAATAAAGCTCTTATAGGTCACTCAACAAAGAAGAGCTTGAGAAGGCGATAACTTAAATGTGTACTCCTGCAAAACTGCATGAACAGGTGCTTGGCAGGCTGCATACAGCAATGAGCTCATTTTTCAAGTCTGTGCTTCTCCTGGCGTATGAACAGGAAAAGCAAGAATGCTGAGAAGGGAAGAAGACGAGCACAAAGAGGCTGCTGCCAACTTACAAAGAGGTGAACATCATATTGTCCCTATGGACAGAAGCTTCTTGTTCATCAGGTTAAACGATCTTTTTGAGGATTGTGTAGTGCTGTATCTTTACTGCCTCCAATGGTGATGCTTTTTTTTTGTCATAATGGTTGTATCTAAGTCAGCACTTATATACCCCACAACGAGGTGTTTGTCAGTGTGTGCTACTCAGTTATCAAACATCCCTGCATGCAGAAGAGGAATTGTGGGTCCTCATAAAAAGAGCACTTCTAATACATGAAGCAAAGGAAGTTCTTTAAGGACCATAAATTGCGGAAGTGGGAGCTGTCTATATTGTTGCCCGTCCATACTTTGGACCTCCATGGTATATCCCGCTCCTAATGATCACTGTTCTTCAGTGGTAGATACCTCTGTATGACTACGCTGATAATGAGCGTGTCTTCGGGTGCAGTGCTAGATAAGCAGCAGGAAGTTCTGGATAAGCTCTCACGAGAGCTGAAGGCTCTTGAAGCAGAGGAGAGCTCGTGGCCACCTCAAATTGCAGATCTCCAAGAGCTTGTGAGACAAGAGAGCCAACACAATGAGGAAGAAATGGCAGGTACTTTAAGCCTTCCAATACATTTGACGTGCAACACATGATTCATTTCTGACTCATTTAGCTTGTTGAATTGAAGGTGTGTCATTGTCTTCTATATAGTTCTCTTAAACTGGCTCGACTCATGAGGAAATGTCAAAAGTTGCAATTAGTTTTCTGCGGCCATAGTCATTCTAGGGCTCAAGACATGGTGTGACATGATCGGTTTGAGGCACGCTGTCATCACCTCCTAAGAAGGGTGTTTGACACCCTAATACAATGCTATGCAAGATGATCAAGATTCATGGACCCTCAATTCTTAGGATACTGTGGCTTTGTAAGCCAGACCGGAAAACCCCTGCACCAGGACCGGGCTGCAAACGAAGGTATGCTGTTCGTTAAAGATAGACTGACATGAACTAGCGTGTGACTTTCTTGTGTAACTGCAGAGGTTGAGGATACAGAAAAGGTGAAGAGAAAGAAGGCAGACGCCCTGCTTTCCGCTCTCGGCATGTACAGGAAGCATCTGGGCCTACAATTTGAGCACTCAGCCAGTAAGTTATCGTCGTCACCTGCTTACCTGTCCTAGCATCTCAACTTGAGCTTGTTAAAAAAGAAGATGGAGTGCACGTGCCCCATTAGCTTGAATGATGTCAGCCTTTCTCTGGTTTTATGCATGCCAAGCTCCCACACTAGTTTGCGAATGCGATGAACATCTTGGGAGACACAGATACAGCCTCCACAAGAATAGGGGTTGAAGAAGCTGTTCTAAATCATTGCAGCACAATTGTTCACAAATATCACTTGCTGCTGCCTTTCTCATCTTTATACATCTCTTTGACAATGGCAACCTGGCGTGCGGTGGTGGCCATGCACAGACAGCCCAGCTTTGGGCGATTCGTGCAAGCTCTGCCTGTTGTGAGAATCACTCTGCTGAATGCACGGGTAACAGGAGAGCAGGCCTCTCTGTGAGAAAAATAGTGTTGCGATTATCGCCTTCAGGTTGCTAACATTTAACTGGTTCTTGTGCTTGCAGAAGACAGACTTAGGCTGGTCTTTGTCAATATTGACCCGCTCGATCCGGCGAGGGAGTTCTCGTTTGTGCTGCATGTCACAACCAACTCCAGCGAGTACTCGGGTACGATCAACTGGAATGAATCTTACAGTGCAACCCCACCTCAAATATATAATTTATCTTCTCAAGCATAGCTATGCAGGGCATGTGTACAAGTCTTGACGACAACAAACTGATGCTTACTAGATGCAAGCATGCTTCTCTTCACACAGATGCCTCTGTTTTGACGCTCCCCATTGCAATCATTCTAGTTGCTGCAAGAATGTTTGATACTGCAGCATGCTTGCAATTAAAATCAGGGTAGCCCTCCACCACCATCCCTGAGGATCTTTATTCTATGCAAGATCAGATATTTCTTGTCCCTTGAAAGCAATGCTTGCAATTCTTACTTGAGGGCCCTTCCTTCCTGTGCGCAGTGATAGAGTGCACGCCCCAGATTAGCGACATGCAAGCTCTGGTGGCAGAGGTCAATTCCACAAATGATTTTTCAGGCTTTGTGAGGTCCGTCAGGAGAAAGTTCAGGAGCCTGGTACAGGCTGTTGACGGCAACTAAGCTTAGCAAGTCACGTTTGGATGACACTTCTTGACTTCTTATATGAGCCAAGGAGGTTTCCCTCTAGTGTAGTTACTTAGATGGCAGCATCTCGCTGCTCAGGTCCTCCTGTATCTGTAAGTATGTCACTCCTGCAGAGCAGCGGCACAACTGAGGGAGCAGGGCAAGGTCCTTACGCTTGGATGACTTGTATCTATGAATGACTTCATTGTGTCCTTTCTTGGACAGAGAAACTGAGACGCTGTATTGCAATCATCTTCAGTGAGGCCACATGACAGGTGTATTTTTTTTCAAAGACGGGCGCTTGTGAGCAAAAAGTCATCATTAGTTGTTTTAGTTGCTGAACCTGTAACTTCAATTTGCATAGGTTGCAAGTCTGTGGCGTTTTACTGGCCTATGGGTTTATTTTTGGCTAGATATGAGCTAGGTGTGATGGTCAAGGGGAGTCATCTGGAGTGACAATGTGGACTTTAAGAGTAATGCTTGTCACATGGTATACTACTCAGCAAAGAGCGATGTGGACGTGACATAAATTTGTACAAAAGATTGTCACGTATCATCATCTGCATTCTTGAGAGACAATTGGATAATGTCAAAGAGTGGTCAACAATTTGCTATTCGCATTGTCCTTACTCTAATTGTTGCTGAAGAGCTCAAATGTTTTACCTTAAACTCCAACAGGTTTCAACTTGACACATGTTTCCGCATCAAGCCAACTAAAAAGCATCATACTGCGTAACAAAGCTTCTAGCCTATTCAGTGGCCATTGTTGAGGCGTCTAGTGTTATCGACTGTTCCAAAGCTCGTTGCAAGCAGTGCAACAAAAACCTGTTTAAAGCTGTAAAAGTCAAATCGCGACAGCCACAACAAGCTGGCCACCTTCATGTGGTTTGTGCAAATAGCTTTTGCCTCGACCAGATATTTTCTGCTCCGGTCTTATTTCTTTTTCTGCCATGTGGTGTTCTTCATCCGATACAAAAAAAGTCGTAGAAGTGGGATGCACCCCTCGAATGTGAAGTAAGTATAAGAAGACGTGGAGTGCTCTGACTTCCAAGCGTTTAAGGACTATTGTTTCCGGAGATCAAGCTGACGCGCTCGTGATCGTCGATGTCGCAGATGCACTCCCCCAGCAGCACGTGCTGCAGCAAGTGCTCCGGCGCCTCCCTGCCAGGGGCTGTCTTGTACCCCTGGCACCTCTCGCAGATGCGGACATCGCCCTCGGGCCCGTCGTCCACAAGATCGTCGAGCACCACGTGCCTCGACTGGTCCAGCTCGGGCGCCGAGTGCGGGCCCTGGCTCAGAATGCTGTGCGCCGGCGACCTCACCATGATGTTGACGGGCGGGGACGGCATCGGCAGCGTGCCCCCGTGCGCACCAAACGACACCACCGGGCTTCCCTTGACCATCATATTGACCTTCTGGCCCGCCAATGGGATACTCCTAGGCTCCCGGGGGCCTGCCGTGGACAAGCCATGGGAGCTTGAAAATGCGGCGGCAGTGGAGGCACCACTGGACGACGCCCCGCCCAGAGGGGAAGCTGGGGTTGACTGGGCGGGAGGAGACAGCGTGTCAACCTTTCGGGACATCTCGGCTCGGCAGAGCTGCACGGCGTCGTAGATGCGCACGAAGAACCACTGCCGCCCGAAGAGGTCGGGGATGCCGGCCCTCTCCAGGGCCTTCACGATGCTCTTGCTCGGGTTTGCCAACGCCAGGCGCACCCCCCGCGCCTGCCAGTGTCATGCACGCGCGCGCGCACACATACACCCACCCACCCACCCACAGTCACACACACACGCACACACACACACACCCACGGATACACGTGTGCATCCAAAGAGGGATTGGTAAGGGAAATGGAGGAACACACTTGCAGATACCCCCACCCCCACGCCCTTTGCACTGCCCGCGGTGTGGTGCCCCTAGCTGTTAGCCACAACGCAGACGTGTACGGACGGCCATGATAAAAGGATCTGAGAAACACCAGCCTGCCATACATTTGCAGGCCACAACCAGCTGGCCTGCATGTGTGCCTCTCGCTGCCAGAGAGGGGCCGACGGGAGCATATCAGCTGCATCCCTGGCGACAGCAGCAGCTATCCCTGACAGCACGTGCAGGCAGAAGAAGCAGCAGCAGCAGCAGCACATAGAAGCAAAAGCAAATACTATTATTAAAAAGTGACTGCAACAACCACAAAAGCAGCTCACAGACAAGATGCTGCAAGAGAATATCCATGGTAGGAGGGGGGGGGGCTTGCTGGCGGGCGTGCATGTGAGAAGGCGGCAGGCGGCAGACAGGCGGGAGATGGGAGGAGGGAGGTAGGCAGGCACTGCTGGGGGGGCACCTGGTACTCTTGGTGCACCTCCATGAGGGCATGGCACGCGGCGCTGTCGACGGCATGCACCGACGTCATGTCGATGATGACATACTGCACCACGGCCGCCATGGCGCCATCCTGATACGCCTCGTTGTCCCTCCTCTCGTATCGCCGCAAGCTCTCCCGGAAAGCTGCCACGTTGGCAAAGTACCTGCCGCAGACAGCGGGCAGGGTGGAGAACGGTGGAGAGGAGGAGATCGGTCAGCGGGCAGCGAAGAGGGTCTTGGGGACAAAGCTCTGATAAGGCCACCCAAAAACGTCCTCAAGAGCAAGAGCTTGCAAGAAGGTGGCATGCATAGACACTCTCCCAGCCTCAAAGAGGGTGCCACCTGGCATGGCAGAGCTCTCACAGCCCCAGGGGAGCCAGCCAGCAAAGCAAGCTAGTGCCTCCCACCACCAATGTCGTCTCACGGCCCTTTCAAACGCCCGCAGCGGCGCGTAGCTGGCATCACCAAGACTGCGCAATTGTGATGATAAGGATGTGCATTCAATAACAAGCGCAGGCAATGAAGAAGGGGTTCTTCTTTCCTTTTTCCTTTATGCTGCTTCTTTGCTGCGCAAATTGCTTGAGTTCTCAGCAAGGTCGGGCTTGCGCCTGGGGAGGGCGAGCACAAGGGGAGGAGGAGAGGAGGAGGGGAGCAAGGAACAGGCTTGTACAAGTGCGAGTGGAAGCGGATGACGACGATGCCAGGTGTTGTCTTGGCGTCGGGGTACTGCTCCACGTTGCGGTACACGGTGGTGCCAGGCAGGCGCCCCAGGATCTCACACTTGGCGTTGGCGGACTCGTTGATGACAAAGCCCAGCGAGATGACGATGGCCACCAGCACCCCCACCTGCGGCCCAGCTCCGGCCGCAGCCACTCGGAGCACCAATGAGGACCGCGAACAGCGTAGGGAGAGGAGGCACTCAGGGGGACAAAGCCGATGGGTCAAACGCGGCGACAGCGATGATGTCGCTGGAACGGCGGCAGAGCAGCGCCGGTGCAGGCTACGTGCCGCCAGAACACGCACACGCAGCCAGCCGCATGCGCTTTGGAGAGCAGATTAACAATTGCACGCGTGCACAATTGCACGCGCACGTGCGCGTCGGAAAAGGAGAGGGCATCTGGTGCGGAGCCAAGAGAGACATGCCTGTGTAAACACACATACACAAACACACACAAGGCAACAAGGAAAGACCAGCGAGTCCCTCCATGGAGGCGCCCATCACCAGCCAACACCGTCTGAAAAAAGGAATTGACGACAAAATAGTAACACACTAATGTTTATGAGTGCATATATTCATAGCAGCCAGGTGCTTGGCGCATGGATGGGGAGAAAGGGAGTGGGAGTGGAGGGCAAGAGGGGAGGGATAGGAGCGTGGAGAGAGAGGGAGGGATACGCCACCTGGATGCCGAAGAAGAGCGTGCCGAGAAATGCAAGCATCCAGACGATGAAGTCCTTCTCCTTCACTTTGAGCAGGAAGCGCGCCTCCTCGTGGTCCACCAGCCCCACCACCGACGACATCACTATGGCTGCCATGCCCACATCCCCCCCCCCCCAAAAAAAAAAATACACACACACACACACACACACACACACACAAACACACACATGTGAAACACGAGCAAGTGCGCACACACATAAGTGTCAAAACGAGAAGCTGACAGGAACAACATCTAGGTTGAAATTGCGCCCACCTCCACTCTGCATGAGAGCTTCCCAGCTGGACATCAGGCAGCACCATGACCGCATCGTCCCGCCCATGCCATCCTCGAGAGAGTGGGCTTCCCACTCCCGACGCTCAAGCACAAACTGGAAGTGCGCTGAGTGACGTGGGGCGTAGGGCGTGCATGTTGCGGGTGGCAGGGGAAAATGCGCTTGTCGAACCACACTACCCTACCCTACTCCGCGCGTGGAAGACTTTTTTCTTCTGTTACCTCACCTGCTAGCCGCCTGCGACACAGAACAAGATGTCTGTCATAGGCACATACACCCGCACAGCTTTGCTTCCAATCGTGCAAGCACAAGAGCGCTGCGCTCTGCAGACCCGCAGACAAGGAGTGAGGTTGCTGCAACTCTCACGAGCCCGTGGCAGCATGTGCAAAGACATGGGAATCATTGTAACCTTCTGCCAACACATGAGAGTCCCTTCTCAAAGTTCCCCTCTGTCTCCCATCCTCCTCTCTCTCCTGTCCTCTTTCAGCATGAGTCACAGGCAAACGGCAGGAGAGAGGCAGGAGTCCCAACTTGTTGACACGCGCACACGCATCACCCACACCCATGCACACACGCAATCTCGCACGCGCGCGTGCATGCACACACATACACATACACAAGAAGGAAGGAGAGACAAGGACGAGAGACATGGCCCGTGTGCGCGTGCGGGCAGCTGCAGAGCAGAGCAGGCACGCACCTGCGAGGATGGGCAGCGGGAGCATCTCGAAGAGCGGCGTGAGGTACAGGATGGTGGCGAGCATGAGCATGCCCGCAATCATCCCCGCCAGGCCCGTCTTGGCGCCGCAGTCGTTGTTCACAGCGGAGCGCGAGAAGCTGCCGCCCGTGGGATATGCCGAGAAGAGCGAGCCCACCACGTTAGCCAGCCCCAGCCCTGCCGCCGCCACCGCCACCGCCGCCACCATGGCGCAGCGCAACGCCCCGATGTCGTGCCACGTGTCAGTCGGTCGGTCAGTCAGAGGGCACTTTTTCTGTGCAATGTGGCGCCTCGGGAGAGCGTCTGCAGATTCACTCCAGACCGCACTTGTTCTTAATCATACGTCATTTCTACTCACTACCTGTTTCCCGCACAAGGTGCACTCGCGGCCCCTCTCCGTGTAACCCCCCACAAAGGGGGGTAATCCCTGCTGACAGCTGCCCGTGCCGCAAAACGCGTTCACAAAATATAGTTTGTGGCCCAGAAATGCCTCCAAAGGGGTGGCCCCGCCGCATTTATCCGCTGTCATATGGAGCAGCTCCCCGCCTTTCCCACTGATTGAAAGAGAGAGAGAAAGGAGCGGCGGGGAAAGGGTGACAAGGCGTTGGGTGGCAGGACAGGGGGGTGGCAAATGGCTGGATGGTAGGGGAGGTGGGCGGACGGGAGGGAGGGAGATCGTGGAGGGGTAGCGGGTGGGAAGGAGGCAAACTGGGAGGGACAGTGGTAAGGGGCCGGGTAGGGGGGTACGGGAACGGCGAGCGCGGAGGAGGAGAAGGAGGGGGGGGGAAGGGGGAGGGTTGCTGGCTGACCGACGAGCTCCTGGTTGGCGTCAACGATGTAGGCGTTCTTGGCGGCCAGCGTCTTGGCCACGCTGATGGACTCCAGGTACGCGGCGCCCGTCACCACCAGCGCGTTCACCACCAGGCGGTCCGCGTACCCAAACGGGAACCCCACAAACAGCGATGGCTGCCCCACCGGGATCGCGCCGATTGTCCGGATCTGCACACTTGCCACACGCACGCGCACGCGTGCAGATTCACCATCACATGCATACACGCATAGGCACACGAGCACACGCACACGCACACATACACGAACAGACTCATACAGATGCAACACAAAAGCATTCTACCAAGCGGGTTTTAAGAGAAACTACGCACGTAGGCTAGCACGGGTGGGCCGGGCAGCGCTGTGCAAGAAGATGACGCCGGAAACATCACCCAACAGAATTAGACGGGCTACACCCGAGTCTACGTGCATGATAGCTTGAACTGAATGGACTGCCTCCCCTTTCAATGGCCCAGCAGCCCTCTCCTGCAAGTCGGAGGCAGTCAGGCACGGCTGTCTGGGATGGAGCCCAAGAGGAGCTCAAGAGGAGGATACCCACAAGATGAAAAGGGCCCCTGGGTAAGCCTCAACGCGATAGCATCCGTGAGAGCCCCGAGTGCAAATCATTGACCCAAGAGGGCAAGCAAGGCTGCTGTCAGGTGGCACCAAAGGATGCCAGATGGCATAAGGAGCCTGCCAGATGGTTTTGGGGGACAAGAGGCGGCGGCTGCGGGGAGGGAGCTGACAGCAGCGGCAGGAGGCCACACTCACTTGCCAGGGGTTGCCTGAGAGGGAGATGACGAGCGTGCTGATGACGACCGACAGGATGGGGCCCAGCGTGCGCAGGACCCTCAGCCTCTTGTATGTCTTTCCATAGTGCTGTATGCCCCCCCCCCCCNGCTGGAGACCTGCTGGCACTTTGTGAGCTATGACTCTAGTCAATTCTGTCGCATCAGCTCCCCCCCCCCTCCCTTTATACAACCCACACACACACACACACACACACACACATGCACGCACACAAACACAGACGTGTGCATATGTACATGTGTGTGTGTGTGTATGCACGCGCGCATGTGTCCGTGTCAGTGTGTGACAGTGAGGAGGGAGGGAGGGAGGGAAAGAGAGTGAGACAGATGGAGGCAGACCTTCATGGTGAGCAGGAAGGCAATGGCGATGCAGCCCATGACAATGGAGGGGTGGTGCAGCTTCCCCAGGTTGAGCAGGATGTCGCGCAGCATGATGTGGAACTTGTCGCTGCGCGGGAAGCGGAAGCCCAGCAGGTAGCGCATCTGCGTCATCCCTTCGCCCCCTCTCCCAGCACGCACGCGGAGCCCACACATGCTCACGCTCAGGCTGGGCCAAATCTGCTTTTTTCATGCGCATGCAAGCGGTCTACCTGATGCAGACATACGCCGACCCGCACACGTACTACAACAGGCGGCCAGGGCTCATGACACCGCGAGGGCTGAAGAAGACCCGAACAGAAAGCGTGCAAATTTGTGTGGCACGTCATGTTTTCACGCAAAGCCTACAACGACCAGGCGTACATGTGCGGGGTGTCGTTTTGTAATAAGCTTGAATGTGGGGTAGATTTGCACATGAAACTCACTTGGCGCGTGCCCGAGCACATGCACACACGCACACACTCAAGTGTAAGCGACCTGCCACTTGGTGAAACGAGGAACCGAGGGCTGTGCTAATACTTGTGATTAGAGCACACCTTTCTAAGCGCCATCTGTCCGGCAAAGAGAGATATACACGTACATTTATACGCACATAGAGAGAAAAAGGGGGAGGGGGGGGCCAGGGGAAGGCGGAAGGGTGTACGTATTTGAATGTACATATGTGCGCAAGTAGATGTGTATACGCATGTACCAATGATGATGGCAGCGCCGGAGGAGAAGCCGGAGACGACGGCGTGCGAGAGGAAGCGCACGGTCCAGCCGAGGCGCACCATGCCGGCCGCCACCTGGATGGTGCCGCACATGAGCGCCAGCAGAAGCGCCAGGCTCGCATACCGGTCCAGCTCAGCTTGGTCTGTTGATTCCGGGTCCGCATGGTGCCTGCCACCTCAGCAGACACCACCCCCTCTTGCTCTGTAAGCCGTCAGCACGGCCGTTTCCCGCTGAGGGAGATGGGACAAATTGGACTGGTTGGGGAGACGTGGAAAGGAGGGGGAGGGAAAAGTGGGGGGGGAGGGGGTGAAGGGAGGTATTGTGCAGTTCGATGCTGTTGAAGGGGCGGGAGGATGGGGTTCGGGCATCGTTGGAGGCCACAATTTTGCACTTGCCCAGACTTTTGCAATGTGTGGAGCCGACCAGTCCGACTTGCCCCTGAAGCAGCAGGTTCTCGAATGTCCCGTTTCCTGGCCCCCTCAGAGCCCAAATGCTGGAGCCTCTAGCTGTTGCTACACGACCCCGGCACTAGAGCAAGCCCCCGCCCCAACTCGAAAGGCATGCCACAGGCGGGCCCTTCAGTAGTGTGGAGACGTGCGGTCTTCGTCCTGGATAGAGAAGAGGATACCGCAATCGCACGCACGCGCGATCGCATGCGCGTGCGCGCACACACACGCGCGCATGCACACACTCTCTTGTGTGTACGCGCGTGGGTGTGTATGTCCAGGTCGAAGTTGGCCCAAGAGGGATGAGTTGCGAGAATAAATGTCAGGCCGGCTACATCAACTGACTGTATGCAGGCGGGGCACGTAGCGCATGTGAGAGTGAGTGAGATTGTGAGGGAGGAGGAGGAGGAGTTGGGGAGCACCTGATGGCTTCGCCCACCAACAGCGACACCAAAGCTGTGGGGCCCACTGCCAGCTGCCGCGACGTGCCAAACAGGCTGCAGTGAATGCCCACATGCATGGGCGCACACACACACACACGCACACAGAGGGAAGAGAAAGACTTGGGCAGGCTGAGTACCACCATCACCATCACCAGCAGCAGCAGCAGCAGCAGCAGCAGCAGTAGGACCCTAAGCATGTCTTGGGCAGCCCCTCCATCCAGCCTGTCGTCCCATCCTTCTGCCTTTCTTGGCATCTCTCCAACCTGAGACACACTTTGTTTGTCGAGAATGTCCCAGGCTGTTCTCCTGCGTGGCTGGCTGTCAGTTCCATGGCCCTTCTCGGAACACCATCTTGACAGACAGGAGGAGGGGGAGGGGTGGAGGGGNACAGGCAGACACAAGGCCAGGATCCACAGACAGGTGCACAAGAAGGAAGCAAAGCCCCCTATGAGGCCCCTCTCTTCCCGGTTGGCCAGAGGCGGCCGAGACAGGGACCGGGTGACTAAGGTGGAGGCACCAAGAGTCTCCCTCCTTCCTCCCTCCCTCCTGGGTGAGTAGGTGGAATGGGAAGCTGGGGCAGCAGGCAGGCAGGCAGGCAGGCAGGCAGGCAGGCCACTCCTGGCTCCCCTTCGGCTCCCTCCCTCCCTCACACTCACTCACTTGCTCAATTCCCACCTTCTCTCGCCTCTCTCGCGACTCAAGCCTGACTGACTGGCTGACTGACTATGGGGCGCTGCTCTCTTGACCTCCACTCTCTGGGCAGCGGGGGCAGGCTCAATTGAACCATCCTCGCATGGAGGAGCCGCCCGCTCCCCGCAACACGCTTTGGATGGAAGTGTTGTTCTCTTGGGAGGGGGACCCGGGGGAAGGGGCAAAGAAGGGAGGACATAAATCTATGTTTCTTGAGAGATATGAAAGGGAGGGAGAGGGAGAAGAGGACGGGGAGCGAGAGTGGAAGAAGTGAGGTCCCAATGAGAGATGGAGGAATGGAGGGAGGGAGGGAGAGAGCATGGAAGAACGGAGAGAGGGAGAGGGGGTGGGAGACGGAGGGAGGGAGGGAGGGAGGGAGGGAGAGGGACCAAAGGAGGGGGGAGAGGGGAGAGGGGTAAAGGGAGAGGGGAGAGGGGAGGGCTGTTTGGCACACCTGTAGACGATGGGGGGCAAGTAGCCGGTGTAGAGGCCATAGATGGAGTTGAGGCCGGCCACGCGCGCGTACGCCATGCCCTGCGGGATGAGCATGAAGCCCACAGATAGGCCCGCCGACACGTCGCCCTTGAGGGACCGCTTCACGTCGTAGGCCGCCAGCCACTTGGCGCATGGCAGGACCTTGGTCAGCACGCGCCAGGCGCTGACCTGGCCCCCCTTGGCCCTGCGCCGACACAGCATGCAGCACCACCGCACCACCGCACCACCACTACCATGAGAGCAAAACCACGCAGGGCGCTTGGCCGAAGCAAGTGTGCAAGCGCGAGAGCAAGGGTGAGCGTAGTAGGCAGGTGTAGACGCGGGCCAGGCGCAGGCGCGGCATGATGTCAAGGCCGGCGACTGACACATGTTACACACATTCACATGCTCCCTCCTGCAGCTGCAACTGAAGCCATCCATTCTTTGTCTGGTCCTTCTTGGCTGGCGGGGCTCTCTCCTCTTCTGGAGGGAGGGAGGGAGGCTTGGTTCCGCTGCGACTGTGGCTGCCGCTTGAAAGGGTCGCTCTAAGTGCTACACCACAGGACACATTGTCCTCTGTGTGTGTGTGCTGCCAGTCGTCTCCCACTGCAAATATCACGACCCCTCATGACACGGCACTCAAGAGTCATCCTAACGAAAGGCCTCTACCCGGGGCTCCTAGGAGGGAAAAGTGCCAGGGCTACAATAGTGCATCTCGTGCATTGGGCTGCTGTGATGGAGGGCCGGCTCAGTATGTGACGTGGTAAGCTCCAGGTGCCCATCATGATCATTGTGACACTGTCCTTCCAACACGAAGAACGTCTCTGTGTGATTCTCTTGTCCCCATATGACAGCGTGGGTCAACTGGAATGTTCATAGAGGCCAAGAGAACTCGTTTTTCATATGGCAGTGTATCAGCCTCCTAGTGTGACGTTTTGAGACTCTCCCCTCTTGCCATCCAAGTACCACCACAAGCTGCACTCAGAGTCAGCATTGAGGCTTGAAAGAGGAGAAGCTCGTAATGGGCTCCTCACACTGCTTTGTTGGACACCTATTTTTATATCTGCAGCTGACACGTATCTGCACATACCCCCAGCTAGCTTCCTCAGACTTCATGCAGGTTGGGAGGGAACCAGGTTGATTGCTATTTCTCCGCGCATGTTCGTTCATATCCACAACTTGCTCCCTGCAATAAATGCTCCCCTAGATAGAGGAGCATGGGAATATAGATGGAAGTAAGATGACAGCGGGTGAGCAGGCATATACTGCACATGTTGGCTATGCCAGAGCAGGAGATGTTTGTATGGCGATAAGGCAGCTTTGCTTATACCTGCATTCCTGAAAAAGGTCCGGCCACTGCCTGGTCGATGGCTCATGTCTGGCATCAAAACCGAAACGTAAAATTCTGACAGTGGGTCCCTTTTCTGCACGTTGAATTTCATCGCCTTGCACGATCTCTTGACCACTTGCCAGAAGGGGGGCTTCCAAGAGAGTTACGTCATGGAAAGAGCTTTGTACTTGCTTGCTACTGCTACTGTACAGTGATTTAGCCATAAAGAACACTGCTCCTGAGAGGCATGGAGTTGGTGTCAGTGACAGGTCCTACTATTGGGACTATACACGCAACGAGGCCGAGGATCTATCTCTTACGTGGCAGAGCCAAAAACTTGCGAGCACTTCCTCTTTTAGCAAAGAAGTATACTACTTATATGTACTCCATCGTCCCCTTAACTTCACCTTCTTTTTCTAAAGTCAAAAAAGGTCTACCGCTTGTAATCCTTCAGGTATATACGCGCCTACAATTCGAAACTTTTAACAGAAGAGTGTCACATGGGTAAGAATGTCGATCCCTCACATTCTTCTCTGTTCAACAGCAGCATCTCACGTCACGCGTTGTCCAATCGTGCACTTAACGACGAAGTGACTCCATGCATCATTCCCATCAAGTAGCATAAGCCTCAGCTCTAAAGGTCGACTTTGCATCAGCAACCTTAGGCTTGCATTTCATGACATGTATGCCATTGCACATATGATGTGGCCTTGGCATTCGTGCTAAAATTTCTTGCAAGGACTTGCGACGACCAAGCATTCCAGCATCACGTAAAAAGCAATGAAAAGTGAGCGTGAGAAAGCTGAAGAAAGCCAGCAAAATTGAGCAAAAGTGAGCAAATTAAATAACCTGGCAAAAATGGGCAAAACTAGCAGAAACCAAGAGAAACTCATCGGGGGCTGCGCAGCTTGAGACGCCAGATGCAGTGCACCCGTGAGAAAACGGCAGATGCTGGCGGTTGCGTGCGATGATGAGCGATGTTGTTAAGGAGGATAACTTTGCCACGTGTTCATCGTGGCTCCTTTCGAGGCTCGGTCAGTTATGCTCACGCTCAAAGCCGTAATAGCACTGGCCTTCAAGAGCCCTTACGTCATGCAGGAGGCAGCACTGACGCGTGGTGCCTAGTACGAGAGGGTTTTTCGTGGTTTCTCCAAATTCTTCCGCGGTTAGCTTCCACTCAGTACCATTTAGCGCTAAACTACTCCAACATTGCTAAACCGCCAGTGATGGATCTCGAAGACACTCGACGAGCCACGGTCATGCTTTATATGATTCGTAAACTTTATTACATATGCATGACATCAGTTCGACACATTTGTTCACAGTCGTTTGGAGTTCCAAGTTCCAACTTCCAACTTCCACTATATTTGGTCAAGGCGAGCATTGGAAGTATCTCCGAGATTCCCAGTATCTCTTGACGATCACGGCTCACGAGCGCCATGAGTCAAGACCGTGAATATATTCTATAGCTCCAGGCTCCAGAGTCCAGAGTCCAGAGTCTAGTCGCCGAGCTCCAGCCTCCAGGGGCAGGCTCCAGCCTTCAAACTTCAGCCCACTCCAGCCCCCCTCCAGCCACCTTCACCCTCCTAAGATTGTTGTGACAGCGACACTCTGTTAGCTAGCCCGCCTTGTGTAGTCCTCGAACTTATCATTGTTTTACGACGTCCAAATGGCGAATTTAACACTTCATTCGTTTGTTCCAATGACCTGAGACCTCCCTAGGTCTTTGTCCACCCCGAGCCTACGTCCCACTTATTCTAGGTAGTCTGAATCTGCCAATGTGCGTAAAGGTGAGCCTCTTGCCCATACCCTGTGTAGGCCAACCTGCGCTCGTCTGTTGCTTACATTGTCATCAGTGTTTTGGGTCATTTCGCTACCAGACCGCTAGCGATATTCACCTGAGGAGAAGGATCGTCAGAGCGGATATTTTCTTTCTAAGAGTTTTCACCAGGACAACTAAAGCAAGGCTCAATGAATTGTCAAGCACGAAGCATCGACTGGCCTGACTAACTTATTCAGTTTCTTACTCACTTGCTAGTTGGCTGTTTGAGTTGTCAAAAGTCAAATGAATGACTGTGCAAGGCGCAACTGCAGCCTGCATTCTTACCTCTGGCTCCAGATTGAGCACTTTGCACTTCCTTCGTATCCTGCATCTTCTTTGTCGTTTTCAATGTTCCTCGGCCTCCTGCAAGGGCGCGAAGGACCTCGTTGCTACGGGGAAATACAAATTGTACCCTTGATTCCATTGTCCCCTAGACAACTTCTATTGCTCGCTGGATATTCCTTATGTGTAAGTTATTCGTTCTCTCGCATCAACATGCACATGTGCACGGCCATAGCCCCACTCATTTAACCTCCCTCTTATTTACCAACAACCAACAACAAGCATGAATGCATGGATGCATTTGGCAAGTATCTCTCCACATAAATGACCCCCTGCACGAGGTGCCATCCTTGTATAATCTTTCCAAATTGAACCGCATGTAGACCCTACACTTACAACACTAGTCCACAAAAGAAGATGGAAGCAAACCCGTTCTTCTTAAACCCTGGACCTTCAATCTCGTGTCAGTCTTAAAGAGGCCACCTGGCATATTGTTTTGTAAGCCCGCTGACAGGTACCTGCTTGATAGTCTTTGTAAAGACAAGTGCGCCAGCTGGTGATGTGAGCCTGCAAAAAGTAGATGCAGCAACTCCTTGCGTGGCATGTAGAGCGTGCCTTATGCCTGGGTTGGTACTTGCAGCCTCTTGATGTTTTCAGTGGTTTAAAAAAAGGTTTTGTGTTCTTTGTTCAATGACCAGTTTTATCGTTGGCTACCCACATTCCATGATGCATCCCTTGCTAGTGTCTTATTCTCCAGCTTTGCTATGAAGGAAGACCTTTGACCTTGTATCTATTTCTATCTCATACAGCAACATACACATTTTGTCCTCCTCCGTTATCATGTGAAGGTTCACGCAAGTATCAATACTGCAAGAGTATCTATATGTATAGTACTTATTATCCATTTTCCGTAACTTCTCATGATTGGGTGGTGGACACTCGCATTATGCACATCGTAGTAGTCTGATGTCCAGTATATGTTCACCCATTCTACAAATTATGTTCTCGCATAACATGTGACTCGATTTTTGCGACTTGAGAAATTTCACTTTGTCATGTCACAAAATGTTATATGATACGTCTAAGTGTTTCTCAAATAAGGTTTCTGTTCGATATTTTGCCGAATATTTGTGTATCTTTATTGAAGCACGCTATCCTATACTTGATACTTTGACTTTGCAAAGTAGTATGGACATGGTTGTGTAACATTGTAGGTTCACTTTAATCGCCTAATAAGTGCATGTTTAGTGCTTAATTTGTGACCTACTATATTGTAAAATGCGAGTTATTTCAAGCGGCTTTATGCCATGAATATGCCAAAAGAATGTGAATGTAGCAATAAGTTCTTGTCGTTGCATATGTACCTAGGATCTCTTATTTGTGCCATCATTGTCCTCTTTTCTTCCCTTCCTCTTTATGATTTCAACACAGAAGATTTTTCCAATAAACATTTCTTTCAAGGTGGGGAAGGGAGGGGGGTGTAGCGACACAGCTTGGCCCAACTCAAGGGGTATGCTTAGTATTATTTAGCAAGTTTGCTAGAGGTTATCAGTTAAATTCGTTTGTATCCGTGGGGTGGTTCCTAAGCTTGCACTTGAGACCATACATAGTGGTGTTTGCAATTTGAACATTAAATAGATGTGGGTCATTCTCTTGGTCTTGGATCTCGAAAGAGTTGTTATATGCATTAGCCACTCCTAACTCGACAATGTTGCTACCTCATTTGTGTGATGCGCAAAGCACAACATAGGGCTAACTAATCTACATATACACCTTAAAACATGTCCATCTGCGTGACCCGGGCAAAATAAGAATCCCACGCAATCACGAATAAACGATTGAGATCCTAGTTATGGGATACTCGCGTATTGGTCCGTGAGCGACGTATTACTCCACGTATTTCGACGTATTTTCAAAATACATATAATACGCGTCCCCACGAGGTGAAATTGAATCTTTGGCGGTTTGAAAATGTAACAATAAAGTTTTCTACTTTCCCCACCTTCATATCACAGCAAATCGAGTCCTCTACCATTTGCAACCAATCGCGCTCGAAGTTTCTAAGCAATTTGAAAGTTATGAGCCCTGCCATCTTTTCCGGGAATCATGGAAAAACGTATTACACACGTATTTCCATTTTTTACACGTATTTTTGCAATACGTATTCGTTTTACGTATTCTCCAAAAACGTTTTCCATAACTAGGATTGAGATATAAGGTGGGTGGTGCATCCTTGTGGTTCCCCAAACTCCTCACACTGAAAGGTAGGACGCGGTTTTTTTTTGGCACAGTAACGCGTGCCCGTGGGGGCGAGTGCAAGGAAGAAAACATTACGGTGGATGTTGAGTAAAGGGCAAGGGAGTGAAGAAATGTCAAAATGGAGAGCCTAAACTCGAATATCAATAGAAAAAAAAAAAACTGGTTCAATTTTGCTCTTTCGTCATCTTGTGGCTATCTCTGATTGGTCTACGTAGTATCACGTTGTATTTGACAATTAAAAAGTCACGTCGTTGAAGAATTGCAAATTTTGGACTGCTTTTAAAAATTTGTGCAAGTCAACGTGCCGCAGCTTTTTGACGACCTAACGTATTTCTGATGATGGACCAATAGAAACAGGTTCAATTACCCACATAAGGTGTTCGATAAATCACATTAGTGTAAACAAGTCCTTTTTAAACCTAATATCATCTTTTCTTTGTTATATATACGTCTTCAAGACATCGAAATGGATTGTGGGGCACTCAAGCTGTGAACGTAAATTGTCAGTTGAACCTTGAAACTCTACGAATGGGTTCAATGAAGCTTTCAAATTGAATTTTTTTTATGTTATGCAATGGTTTCACAAGTAAAGTTGCACAGAATTAGTCTCATACGTAGAAGCCGGTTAAGTCCAACGTGAGCTCCTACACGTCAAACAAATGAAGTTAACTTCCAGCGGACAAACAAACCCGATTGGTAGAGCCCGTCAATGACTTTCAAAAACCAAAAATTTTGTCGAGGGTCAAGACTTTTATAGCGAATATCCGAAAGCTCGCAGTGATAATATTATTTCGGCCATGGGGTGCTATGTGTCGCAAGAAAGTGGCAAACATTGATTTTTTTGCCAAACTTGCAAGTTGTGCCGCAAAGATACCCGTTTTATTGATTTTTTGCGCAGCTCCTAGGGCTAAATTTAGCCAACATTTTTATTGTTTGCTGCAATTGAAAAAAGTCACAATCCTGCGCCTTATCCCAAAAGAGTTATTAGCCCATGATTTCGGCCGGTCCTTCGAGTGCGCAAAAGTGTGGAAATCCATAATGAAATGTTTTCACGATGTTGTACCATTTGGGACTTGAACATGGAAAACCCAATGTATGTCCACTTTTTAACCCACGCAAATCGGCATGAGATCACTTTGTGACTTGAAAAAATGTAGTGCATATGCATCCGCGTGGTACTAACATGGTTGATTCACAAGCGTGTCTGTTTGAGATATATACACATAAAAGAAAAAAATTGCATATACTCGAACATTATACTAGTGAATATGTAAAATTGGAAATATGTTAACAACTTGAAAAGAGAGGTTGATATCAAGTAAACGTGTTAGGCAAAAGCAGGTTCCAGTCTTATTTTTTTCTAACATATCATTCTTATATTCTACGTTTTATTGCCTTGCACTCTCACTTTTTCCTTCCAAATATTGAAACTCTAGTAGTCTCTTCCTCCATCTTGGTCTTTTAGGGTACAAAGGATAACTTATTACAATAAGAATTTTACATATTGGTCGTCATCGTCATGTTTGTAATGACATTTATTGACCAAGTTGCCGTTCACCAAAGATTGACTATACTCTTCATAAGGTTATATGTAGGGGGCAAAGAGAGCAAACCTGTGCCTCAGCTTGTAAACGTCCGAAGTACAGTCGAAACAAAATTACAGCGACGCAGAGTAGACACTGGTGGCCAGTGGTGGGCCGTGGCCAACAGAACAGTGGCCCATGGTGGCCTTCATAATTTATTTTCTAAAGCTGTGCGGAGAATTTTGGTACTTCGTTCGTACTGTTTCGTACAACGTCGGAGGTGGCATGAGCAGGCATGAGAACACTTTCTGGTAACAGGCGCAATGAGAAGTGGGGGTTACACGCACTGTGAAAGTGACACATGCCACATTGAACAAAGACGCAAGGCTTCTTTTTTTAAATATTGGGTTAATGGCATACTTAGTCATCAGTAGCAAAGCTGTCTGGTTGCTCCGAAGCATAAGATTCAATTCTAACCTTAAAACGTTCGAAAGTAATCAATTAAAGAGCATTGTTTAAGGCCTTAAGTCGCATGATTGTTTCACGGCACCTATCCCTTTCAGAGTCTTGTTAGACAAGCGCCTTTGTGTTTGAGTGAAGCCAGTTCTCTCATACATGTGACTAATTTCCTGTTCAAGTTATGTTTATACTTGACGGTTTTTACAGCTCTAACAAAATAGCATTATGATCTGCACTCACTGGTGAAATTGAGATGCACAAAGCTACATCACTTTTCCACTGATTTCTCATTTGAGAGAATTGAAGCTGTCACGTCGGATGACTTAGCAAATTCCAGTGATCGCGCCTATGATGGTGCTCTCCCACGTAGTGTGTGTACGCACGTTAGACAACTAGATCCGTAAGATATGTCCTGTGTTGTTCAACAAGCATGTTTTCTTACAGATAGTTGGAAGGAGTATACCCCACATCATAAGGTAGAAAATCAAGCTCTGTCCTCTACTTTGGCGGTTAACCTGAATGTGAAGACCGTGGTGTCCCATGGGAGTAGCTTAGGGCGACATATTTTGCTTCAGGCAGCAACACCATGGGATTTAAATTCAGGAAAAGAGACATGTTGTGGTATTTGGCAATCAGTATCTGGCTCTTGGAACCTGAAGCCAGAAGAAGGAAGCTCCAAGTTTCATAAAAGGTCGAGCCTAGAGGAACTCTTTATTTGGACTCAAGTTCCAGCAAGACATCCTCCAGACCTTTCTTGCAAACAGGATAGGATTGTACATGAGGTGTATGACAGCAGATTGTCCTCGACAACACCCGAGTCTCTTGCTGTAGGCGGGGGTGACAGTGGAGGCAATGGGAATGATCAAGGGAGCGGAGGGGGAAGCAATGGTGGTGGAAGAGGGTGGGAAGGGGAGGAAGGAGAGGAAGGCGGGGAAGGAGAGGGAGGCTGGAACCGGTGGTGGTTTACTCGTGGAGGAAATTTAGCCCTGGCTCTGTCGACTGTGGGGATAAAGGGAGGCCTATCTGTCCCAGTGGACAATCTTGTCCCTGGGAAGAAGTACACTTGCACAGGGGTGGAAGCCATAACGTCACATGGCAAGAAGGTGGATCGCTCCGTCTATGGCGACTTCTCCATCACGCTCGGAAGCGCCTTCACGAAGGCGGACTTGGAGAGGCTGGTGCAGGAGCTTCTGAGCACGGGCTGGTTCACTGCAGTCAAGGCCGGCTGCAGAATGGACCCTAAGGGGAGGGATGCAGCGACAGTGGTGGTGGAGCTGACCGAGGTAGAGTACCCTCGCCTGAAGAGGGTCAAGTGTGTGAACGTGGGGCCCAGTGTGGCTGAGGGCAAGTGGAGCAAGTACGAGGAGGGCAAGGGCATGGAGAGGGAGTGTCACATACCCCCGACGCTCCAGGGGGAGCTCTCGGCATGGCTGGCGAAGCAGCCGCGGGTGACGCAGGAGACGCTCTCCAGCCTGCAGACGGAGCTCGAGCAGTGGTACAGCAGCCATGGCTACGTGCTCGCCAAGGTGAAGCACTTCAACTTCCTCGACTCAGAGCTCGTGTGCAACGTGGTCGAGGGCGACATCACCCGGTGAGGCTCTCTTCCTCTCTGAGGCTCGCCCTGCAGCTGTCACTTGCCTCTTGCGAACGCTCTCGCAAGCTGACTGGCCACGTCAGCTCGTGCTCCAGCTGGCCTGGCGGCACCATCGCTCGTTATATAACTTTATCATGGTTAGTCTCATATTGCAGCTCTTGAAGTGAGGCTGGAGCTGAGGTTGGGACGTAGCAGGGAGAACAGCAAGAGGAAAGGCGCGTGTCTATAAGATGTAGCGTGCCGTGGCTGATTCTTCGGCCGTTGGGACCTTGCCAGCCTCACTTCAGTAGGGATGGAGAGCATCAGTCACAGGCAGGCAGAGGCGAGCGTGAGAAGCTCTCCATGTGGTTACCGTGCCTGCCACTGGCTTGCCTGCTTCTCTGACAGGCCTACCCCTTCCACCAGGGAGGTTCTGCTCAGCTTAGCCCCTGACAAAGGTTGGGCAGGGCACAGAGTGCAGGTACAGTTCATCAAGCCGACGGGCGACCTGGCACGCTCTGGGGGCACCAACAATGCCATCATCCTGAGGGAGCTTCCCCGCTCTGTGAGTCTCCCCGCCACTCATGGTGTTTCCGCCACCTGCTTTCCAACCTTCCAACTGCACGCCGTCTTTGCTTGCGATCTGAAGTTTAAGGTGACGTGACATGCCTGTGTGGCTTGCTGGAGCCCGTGTGGATATGGCTGGCCTAATGCGGTCGAGGGCTCTGTACTCCTGACCATGAGCTCGCCCCCCCTTGCTCCGCTTGCCTCATTCTGCTTGCCTTCGACTGCACCTGTGTATTTCACCTCGTCGCCTGCGCAGTCCTTTCTTAGCCTCGTTCCCTTCATCTGGACAAGGTGCACGCCTGCTGCTCTCAGTGTGCTCACAGGCAGAAGCGGGGGCAGAGAGAGAGAGAGAGAGAGAGAGAGAGAGAGAGAGAGAGAGAGAGAGAGAGAGAGAGAGAGAGAGAGAGAGA
>WELA01003924.1:168066-191547 GCA_009602735.1 Mesotaenium endlicherianum
GAGAGAGAGAGAGAGAGAGAGAGAGAGAGAGAGAGAGAGAGAGAGAGAGAGAGAGAGAGAGAGAGAGAGAAAGAGAGAGAGAGAGAGAGAGAGAGGGAGAAAGAGAGAGAGAGGGAGAGAGAGAGAGGTTGTCCCGCGCTGTATTTTGAAAGCAGCATGCTGTCAAACGCTTAGGGGCCTACCACGGTATACCAGAGGCTGTCTCTCCGCACGACTCTCACTCCCCCCCATGGAAGCAGACTGGCAAACGTGCAGTGCTAGTACGCCATCATATGATGCTGCTGCTGCCCTGCCCTGCCCTGCATCACCTACTGCCTGTAGCCCTGTAGCCTGCCTGCCCCGCAACCAGGGTCGCCCATCACTTTGTCTTTCTACCTTCCAGCCTGGGATTCGTGTCATCCCCCCCCTTGATTGTTGTTCCACTCCTGGATCCCCCTCCTGACTCTCATGCTCATTCTCATCCTGGCCGACACGGGACTGGGTCCTTGGGGCTGCGTGTGTGGGGTCGGGGGTCGATGCGATTCTGGTGGCGCCACGATGATCTTGGTGGCGCCACACGGCGAGCTGCGTGAGAGAGCAGCTGCAGACGGGGGCGGTGTTCAACATGCGGGCGTGCCGCGAGGGCCTGCAGAACCTCGTGCGCATGCAGCTGTTTGAGCGCACCGACATGGTGCCGCGCCCCGACGAGCTCCTGGGCGACGACGGCGTGGTGCTGGACGTGGTGGTCAAGGAGCGCCGCATGGAGTCGGCCGAGGTCGAGCTTGACTGGAGCCTCGCCGCCGCCCAACCTGGGGGAAAGCCCGCTCTGGTGCATGCTCTTCCTGCTCCTGCTCCTGCTCCTGCTCCTGCCCCCGCTCCTGCTCTGGCTCCTGCTCTGGCTCCTGCTCTGGCTCCTGCTCCTGCTTCTGCTCCTGCTCTCTTTCTCTCCTGCTCCTCCTTCTGCGCCTGCTCCTGCCCCTGCTCCTGCATCTTCTGACAGGCAGCGACCATGTGTAGCAAGCCGCAGGCTGCCGGCCAGCTCTTGCACGTGCTGCACCCCCTCCACACACGCACGCACGCACCAGGGCAAGAGTGCACAAAGCCACGAGGCCTCAACCCTGAATAATTTGAAGGGGAGAAACACATTGCATGCTCCCCCTCCTTTACGTCCCCAGCTGTGAGGACGCTCTCCATTGTCCTCCGATGTCCCTGTGTGAAGACGAGGGTGTTTGCGCCCGCTTGCAGATTTGTGCGGAGGTCAGCACAGGCAAGGAGAGGTGGCTGGGTGCGTGGGGTTTGCCAACTTGAGGCTGCTTGATTCAAAATTTGCAGCATTTTGCTCAGCCTTACAAGACTCGAAATGGAGTTTATGGAAACTTGGCTAGTGAGGGCGACATCTGGAGGGGGCTGGCAAAGAGGCTTTAGCAGCTGGCGCCTGTCGCAGAGTAACTTGCCCAGTCAGCGGCCGGACTGAAGCTGTGGGCTGCGGCGTGCGAGGGGGGGTGACGTTGCAGGCTAGCATCGTGCCAGGTGGCAGCGTGTTTGTGGAGAAGAGGAACATGGGGGGCGTGAATAAGTCGATCTACGCCACCGTGACCACCAGCAACCTCCTGCAGCCCCAGGTACCCCCCCCCCGCGCAGCAACGCCCCTTGGAACCGGCTTTTTGCACATGCTGGTCGGCCAGCCGGGTCTCTGCGCCCGACCACCTATGGAAGGTCCATGGAAGGAGAGAGTCACTTGGATGATTGAGGTGTATGCACTGTGTGGCTACCATGCTTGTGGCCTTGACTGGGCGTGACCATCAGTACTGTGCTGCACGGTGTGCGTGTGGACACCACTTCTGGTCTTTCTATGCCGGGACTCTGCACCCTGCACTCTGCAGCCCTGAGAGCCTTGCCAGGTGGCGGCAGCCGGCCCCCCGGCATTCCTGCACGCGAACTGCGCTGCAGTGCGCCGGTGACACGTACTGCCCACGTCAGGCGCATCGAGCACTGCAAGGGTTTCCTGTCAGCTGCTGGCTCCTGGAGGGGGACACCTAGCGCTTCTGACCGCGTGCCTGAGGACCGGGCTGACCCCACCCCCGCTGCGCATGTGTGCCTGTTGCCAGTGCTGCAACCCGCCGTGCTTGTGCATTTGCCCGGGGGCTTGGAGAGCCCAGCTGACCCCCACCTGTGTCTGTGCCTGTGCCTCTGCCAGTGCCTGTGCTCCTGCTCGTTGCTGTTGCTTCACCTGGGCCTGGGCCTGTGCCTGTGGCTGCCCCTGTGGGTTGGAGAGAGCCCGTCTGACCCCCGCTACGCATGTGTGCCTGTCGCTGTGCCTGTGGGTCGTGGATTGGAGCGGGAGCCCCACGCGCGCGCAGGATGACTTGGGGTTCAAGGTGGAGTACACGAAGCCGTACATCGACGGGGTGCACCACCCGCGCAACCGCTCGCTGCAGCTTCTGGCCTTCAACTCGCGCCGGGTCAGCCCCGTATTCGCCGAAACAACCGCCTCCGAGGACAACTTGTGCGTGTACGTGGACCGCGTGGGGGGCAAGGCCAACATCATCGAGGTGAGGGGTCCCCACCACCCTACCCCAGCAGCAGCAGCAGCAGCAGCCCTTTGTTTTCGTATTGAAGGCACTGTGCAGCTGCCAGACCTGCTTGGAGTGATACAGGAGAACCAAAGGCCCTTCCTATTGTACCCCTCCTTGTCTTTTCTTTACCCCTTTTCCTTCTGTCCGGTGCTGGTCTGTCAAGAGCATGTATGAGCTTGCTTTCACCTTAATTTGCGGGGTAAGGGTGGGTATCTGCATGGTTTTGCAATGGCCTGGGAGTGTCACAGCAGCGGTTAGGTTCTGCAAGCACAGTCATCGATGAAGTGCATGTAAGCAGGGAAGCAGAGCGGGGGTCATTGTCATTTAGGGGATATATTTGCAACTCATTGTGCTAGTCTGACGATAAAACTAGTGCCACCATCCCTGCCGCCACCACCATTGCCGCCGCCACCACCACCACACCAGCAGCAGTGGCAGTAGTAGAAAGAGTGATTGAAAAAGTTAGGGTTATTGGGCTGGGGATAGGGTCCCAACTTGACGGTGCTGTTTGACCGCGTTCTCTCGGAGTCCCAGCAGCAGCAGCAGCAGCAAGTGCAGCAGCAGGAGCTTGACAAGGCGGCAGCTTGACAAGGTTTGGACGGGCGGAGATGATTTTTTGGGAGTGCAGAGGCTCACGTCGCAGAGCTTCTTGACAGCTGGCGTGGTCCTGGAGGAGGTGCGCACGCGCGACGAGACGGGCGCGCTGTGTACGCAAGCCTGCCGCACGCTGCCAAACGGCGAGCTGACGGAGAACGGGCCCCCCACCAGCCACAGCGACAGGGGCCGCGACCGGCTGATGTTCCTGCAGGCCAACCTCACGCGCGACACCACGTTCCTGTTCAACGGGACACCTGTTGGATCACGCGACATCTTGCAGGTACGTGCGCGCATGTGCGTGTGCAGCCAGCCAGCAGCAGCTTAAATGGCATTCTTGAAAATTATCCGGATGTTTGCGCACCATGTGAGGGGCATTGCTTCGACCGCGATCCAGTACGGCTGTTTGTCTCGGTAAACACTTACAGAGGGAGTGGTGAAAGGCCCGATGAATGCGACAGGAGTTTGATCTTGCTGCGCACTAAGGGGGAGCTCAACTGGGGTCACCTGTGCCTGGACTGCATACTGCCTGAGCAGTGTGCACAGGAGACTCCCCAGTGGGCCCCTCTGCGAGGGTGAGTGCGTGCCGTGCCTGTGAGTCCTCATGTATGCGTGAGTGTGCGCATCTGTCGTCCATCTCTCCGGAATCATTCCACACCCTCGGAGTAGGATAGGGCATCAGCCAGGTTGCAGCTCCGCCCACTCAGCGCAGCGGAAGGCGGTCACGCTCAGATTGTGCAGGCCTGAGTTCCATCTGCAATTTGGTGGCTGTCTAGACTATTTTCCACTGCCTGACCTTGCTTCTTTGACATCGTCAGGAGCGAGAAGTTTGCAGTGTCTGGTGTCTCGCATGCAAACAGTTGCGTAGCACAGCACACGTCACACCGCAGCACATAGCAGTGGGAGAATTCAATACCTGCAGATTGGCCTGAGCTGCGTTCTCTGATCGACACATGGCGCGTCGTGCGGATGCCGCGGGGGAGGGAACAGGTGGACCAGGGCCTGGGCATCGGCAGCAAGCGCCCCTTCTTCAACAAGTGGCAGCTCTCCCTGAGCCGCTTCATCCAGCTGGTGCCCACCTGGAAGCAGAAGCGTGCTCCGCCACCTGTCCTGGTCCTGCATGGCCGCGCGGGAGGGTGCAGGGGAGACCTGCTCCCCTACGATGCATTTGTCCTGGGGGGGCCTCACTCTGTCCGAGGCTACACCCTTGGGGAACTCGGGGCCTCCCGGAAATTTTTGGAGGTTAGACTTGGCCGGCTAAGACAGCCTCCGAGCTTTTCACTTCCTTCTTACTCTCGGCTTGCTCCCTCTGTCTTGAGTGATTGTGGACTGCTGCGGCTGTGACTACGCCAGTGCCCTTCCCTGGCGTTGCTCTCTCTGTCAGCTGCCTAGCCTGCACCAAAGTTTGTGGACTCCGTTGACTCTGTGCAAGTCGCGAAATTCGAGGAGCAAGCCAAAACATCACCTGGCTTGTTGTTGAGGTCGGCTTCAAGTCATGGAATTGTCCGGCCAACAAGACCTGTTGTGCAGTCATGAAAGGGAAAAGAGATAAAGTGCATGGTTTTGTTCAATAGCAATGTATTGTTCTTATCCTGAGTGAACGCATTGATTGCTAAAAGGCAGCTGCACTCTCATGATCTCATGCCATTTGGCCGCTTGAGGCTTACCTATACATGCATGCGAAGAAGTATGACACATATGTTTGTTTACTTTAGGCACAGAGGTTATCTGCTCATTTTGCTTCCATTGCTCATGATGCAGCACATGATGCGGTGTCTCCAGTGAGTCTTGAATTCTAATGATTCGCCCAATGCTTGAATGCCAGGTGGCTACGGAGCTCAGAGTGCCAATTGGGTCTCGCCAGGTGTATCTTTTTGGAGAGTACGGCACCGACCTTGGGAGCTCTGCACATGTAAGGGGAAACCCAACAGCTTTCTATCATAAGGCTGGCAGCGGGGCTTGCTATGGTGTAGGGACTCGAGTAGGGGCTGTAAGAATAGAGTGGGTCAAGGACTGCAATGCTGGTGAGGGTGCAGTTTTTGCAAGATTTGGCGAGCGATTTTGATTGGTTACAATAGTCGGGCAACGCAGGTGTCTGCTTGTTTTGGTGAGTGCTGTGGAGATTGTCTTTCGTGCACGCATTGCCATATTCAGGTGCTGGTAAAAGTGGGGATGGGAGCGGGCTTCTAATCACAATACCCTGCGTATGTATCACCCACAGCAAAGATCTATATCTCTTGAAGTCGGTTTAAACTTTGAAGTGACTGTGTGCTGGCTGGCACGTAAAAAAAGATTGCATTCGGCCACAGCTAGGCCACCGCAAATTCCTGCTGCCATCGATGGCTTAATGCACCCCAATTTTGCTGTACCCACTGCTTCCGTGACATCACATCAATTAGCTGCTCAGTTGCATGCATGAGGGCAGACTGGGGAGAATTGGGATTGAAGCTTGAGATTCTGCTGGACATAGAAAAGTACTATGCAGTCGGAAATTCCGTGCACGCTTGATAGAGCCTGTTAATTGCTCATATAAGTTATTAAAAACATACGCATAGACACCACAAGTGAAAAAATTCTCCAATCCAACGTGTCACGAAGAGGTTGTGCACAGTTAGATAAGGACTTGCCCAGGTTTGCAAGTGTTAGGCATGTACGTGCAACAATACGCGTCTTTGCTGACAAATGCATACACATTCTCGCATGCTTGAAGTGATAAATTGCTTGTGAAAATTGGTGCCCAACCCAAGTTGCACCTTGTGCCGACAAATCTCTAGGCTGCACTGCAACTCTTGCTCACGAGGCATAATATTTACTACTCACTTGGATTGTAGATTATTCACATTTTTGATACTAGTGCCAGCACTAATATATAATTTTAGTACTTGTCTTGCTTTTTTGGAAGTCTTAAATTTGTTATGCTTGATCCCATCATGTTTCAATACATCTGTATGGATTGTGCATGTGTTAATATTTGCTAGGCAAGGTTGGAGGAGATATGCTCGCTCATTAAATATCCAATAGGAAGACATTATAACTTAGTCAATGATTACGTCTCATTCAGAGGTGCTCCACGTACTCTTACCCATTTGTGGCCAGCATACAAGTCCTTCGATAAACAATGTGAAAAGTTTACAGGGTATTGTCATGATTGTAAGTGATTAATAGGCAAAGTCAAGGCATGCATACCAAATCATTGCAAAAAGTATGTGCAATTTGCAAGCATGTTAACATTTCACCTTGATAAACGCATCTTGTGACGCTATGAGAGTCATTGCTTTCTGGCCCTTCAACACCATGTAGGCAGATATGTAGAAAGAGAGCGCCCTTATATTGCCAGCAAAGTCTATGTTGTTTCACATTGATGCATGACAACATGACTCAAATACAAGTGCATAATTCTTCTCTACCAAGTTCCAGAACACCTAGCTTTTTACTAATTAACTATGAGACCTACCTTAAGAGTGAATGCAAATGCTCAACCAATGTTGATGTGTGAAAGGGTCGAATAGATCAATACGTACTTCTAGGAAAGATTTGGTTCAATAACTTTGAGCCAAGTTGGAGCATTGAACATAAATGACATGCCGCTTACGACATACATGTAATGATACAAATAGTGAACATTCAGTGCCATTATTGAGTGGCCCATGCAACAAGATTAATCTCCAAAAATCCTCTATTCTAGAAAACATGGTCACGTTGACCCTTTTTTTAAGGTGAAGACATGCTCCTAAAGCCACACATTTTTCACCAACAAATTGCGACCTATAAATGAAGAATCATGTTTTGAGGCACACAATAAGTTGTGCTAGCTGTGCATTGAAATGGTTGCTGCCTATTGAAATTTCTACAATTTTATACATGATCGTCCAACTTTGGTTCGAAAGCAAGATGGCTGTCATAAAGTACAAATATTATGAATTATAAGTTGACAAGCAGCATCCTCTGGAGAAACTTAAGAAAAACTTAAGAATAAGATGAGGTCAAACAAGCTCTCGTGTTTATCGTGCAATTACACTTACCTAAGTTCTTGTACATACACGACATGACCTAAATTGATCATGCATTCGAAAGATGCAAATTTCCCCCTTACTTGCTCTCCATGTGTCTCGCGCTGACGCTTGGCGCCCCTTTGCTGCCCCAACGATGCCCACGATTCCACTGGACTAGCTCGGCCACTCTACGACTTTCTCGTGGATCATAAAGGCCCCACAATTTGACTACCCGCCAACTTTTTCACATGCTTATTGACTGCCATCTAAGCGACATTTTTGCTATGTACATGTCTTAAATTATTCTGTTATGAATAATGATAAAAACATAAAATCATGATCTGCTCACACATGTGAGAACCCATTCATAACACTCACTCACACGTGTGAGTTGACACCCACGTGTGACCGATGCCGTGCTCGTCGGCCATGACATTAATGCTAGATTGCACACTTTCTGCATTAAAGATGAAGAAGTGATGGCAGGAAGGTGGGAATGTCCCAACTGCGTCAAAATCCCTCGCAAACGCCAAGTTGAAAAGCAAGAATTGCTTTCAGCTGTGAAGCAAGACGCTCTAGGTGAGAGGGAGGAGAGTAAGATAAGTTGAAGGCACCCAAACTTTTTGCAACTGAAGCTCAAAAGAAGTTTGAAAAGAGAATTAAGCCATGGAAGCCACAGAAAACACTTGTATGTGTATGAACATTAAAGCTGTTGATTAAGAAAACTTGGTCAATTGCTAGCCAGGTCAATAAAGTGCAGACTCAAAGGTCAACTAAACCTCACCACATACGTGCAAAGTCAACAGTGAACGGTTGACCATACCTCTAACACGCGTGCGAAAGGCACCACCATTGCTAGGCACAACAGTTGTCACGATTGAAGGTCGGAGTAGGTCAACGCGTCGCGAAAGGTGTGGCGAGTAAAAGGTCGGTCTAGAGTCAGGGTTAACCCCATGAATCCAAGAAGAGTCAACAAGAGAAGGTTGACCAAGACTTAAGGGTGAGGACTCCAGCTTGACTTTGTCATAACATTCATGAAAAATTGAGAAAAGAAACTACTCACAGTGATAAACTATTGAGTGTAGCCAAGAGCAAAGAAGCTGAGAGTGAGTAGCAAAAGTTGCTGGTCAGTATCAGACATTTGCAAGTTTGTACTTTAAGAAAATTATAGCAAAAATTTGAACATACGACTTTCTCTGTCTTACTAACCGGTTGCAATTCAATTCCGCAAATTACAACTCGTCAACATGAGTGAAAGACCCACACAAAAGTACCTTTTGAATTTACATTTTTTTTGCATTACAGCGTGTTCTAAAACACGAAACTAAAATGCTAAATCTTCAGGACAAAATATTGCGTGATACCATAACGCATGTTTTCTGTCTTAGAACAAATTGCTTTGGTAGCATCATTCGGCACCAAGAACCTTTCAATACAAACGCCGCAATGTCATCCAACAAATTCGCACTCCAAGCGACCCGCTCGTACACGCAACAACCCTTCCAGGAAGTTCCATTGTAAGATCATAGAATTGTATTGTGCATTTTTAAGATAAAGATTGTCGAATTTGGTCAAGTACAGAGAAAGTTATTAATTTCCGAAGTTTTATTATTTTTAAGGTTGGTCGACGACTGCCCTTAATTCGCGGTGAGCTCGACCGTCGGATTGACCGACAACGTCGGTCAATCTGTGCCGTTAGAGTGAATTCGAAGCTTAACGTAATTTCGGCTGACGCGGAGTGTCGACCAGCTCAATTTAACTAGAAGTTTTGGATTAGCCTAGCGCGCCTAAGTTAGTATATTCTAGATATTTTGATGCATGCATGTAGACGTCAAATCGGCCCGACACGTCGGATGAGGCTAATCTGGCCTACTCACGAATATTCCAAAAGGGACGATTTGACAAACACTGGATTTTTTGTTGCTAAGCGACCCTTTCTCCTAGGGGCGAGCGGTCGTCGTAGAAAACTATAAATAGGCATAACTTCTTTGTTTCTTATGAGTTTTCACTTCTGTAATTTTCTACGGGTTTGTACTGACTAGGCCTTTCATCTTAATATATTTATGAGCACTTTCTCTTTTCTCAAAATGTTCAGTAATTTTCCAAAGCTTTCTTAGTGATATGCCGCTGCGCTTTAGAGTATGATTGCAACTAGTTTATTCCGCCCCTTTTTATTCACTGTAGCGATGTACAGTGGGTTACATTAGTTGGTTCTCATATTTTAATGCTTTTGAATATTTGAGTAAATTTGTGTGGATTCCACTGTGAATAGATACCCTAGTGAATTGGTCATGTTGTTTGAACTTTCTAGGGCATTTTCAACATTAAAAAAATGACCTAGAATAACTTCATGTGGCAAAAGTCAAATATGCCATTTTTAGGTCAAAAGGACATTATTTTAGAAAAAGGGTGTCACATTTTGAAACGTGTCGGGGTGCCAACACATCAACATGCACCTTCCTAGAAATTAGTTGTGTAGCAAGTATATAAGCAAGAGCTAGAACATGGAGAGGCATTCTTGTGCTTGCCAAGTTCCATACATATGTTAATTTTCAAGACACCATATCTCGTTTTCAAGAAAAAACCACCTGTGTAAAGATCTTTGTCAATAAATATATTATTCTAGTTTACTAAGTACTTTATCTATTTGATTCACTACATTCACGAACATTCTGCATATCACGCAGAGAGAATTTAGACCAACTACTATGTCGGCCGGCCCGTTAGAACTTCATGTGAGACCATATTGAACAAGGGTATATTGTGGACGACCAATCGGCAAGAATCCCGGGACCAGAATTTGAACGTCGGTAAATCAAGGACAAGCGTAATTTTTTCATGATTGTCAAAAGCTAGCGAAAAAATTATGTAAGGGAATTGGAGCAAAAACGAGTCTCGGCCAAAAAAAAGTACTCTGAAAACAAGACACAAGTGTGCTACACTAGCGGATGATTCTTGTGTAGCACCCAATCACAATAATTGAATTTAAAACTAAGCAACTGTTTTCAAAAATGACCTTGGTTAAGGGAAATCCAGGCCGTGATTTGCACACTTTCAGGAAGTTACATTTTCATAGCAATGGAGCAAGATTTCCGCTCACTTATGCTTAAAAGGGATTGCAATGAACAATCGCTGAAGATTGTGACTTGTTGTGAGCTAAAAACCAATAATGTACGAGAATCGAGAGCAACAAATGGTAAGATCTAGCAATGCCATGGCATCATGAGACACACAATGTGGGTAGAGAAAAGCCGTTTATGTGGGGATTAGGAAAACTCCTTGTTTTACGGGTGCAAGTTTTAGATTTTTTAGTGTATTAAAACGCAGTTCGTAAGCACTGTTAGATGAGTTGAATGCATTTAAACTTATTGCATATAAAGCTTTTGAAAGAACTCTGAAGAGAAAAGACATGGAAGCCATGACAAAACCCTGCGTGTAATGTAAACACTATAGCAGCTGACTAAAAGAACTTGGTCAATTGCCAGCCAGGTCAATGGAGTGTAACGTCAAAGGTCAATCGGACCTGACCAAACACCTGCAAAGTCAACGTTCAACGCTCAACGGCCCGACCAAGTTTCTTACAAACGTGAGGAAGGCATCGACACGGCTAGGCACGACCACCACGGTACAGGCATTTGATATGTTAGTCAATTAGAGTAGTATTTTCCTTTATCCCATTTTAAAGTCATCGGAATGATGGAAACTTGTCGCTTCTCCCATCCATCGGCACCCTTAACGCTGCTTAACACATGCTCAGACCTGGTCCTTCAATACTCGACACTGGACCACACTGGACGGGTGACGAGCCTAGCCGAAGTGCAATTCGCTGCTGTGAGGTCCTTTTAACCACTTTCGACCACTTTCGACCCCTTTTGACCTCTTTCGAAACTTCCAGCTGCTCCCACCGTGCTTCCAGCCGCTTTCGTCCACTTTCATCTGTATATATGAGACGCCCAGGCGTTGTGCCCTGGAGCAATTTGCCTCAGGTTTGCCCAACCTGACAAAGTTAAAGGCACACCTGACAACCCTTGCATTAACTTGCGAATCGCGATCGCTTACAATCGGGATTCTATGCGATAGCAACAAATAATTTGTCCAGAAATATAGGAAGCAATGATAGCAACACGAGCTAACACCTGAAAGAGCCTGCCTTTTGTTTACAAAATTGACCTGAATTCAGCCGATAGTTCCCTATTTGAGATAAACCTGGATAGATCAAGACAAATATTAGTACCCGCCAATCAGGCAAAAAGCTTGGTGGGATGTGTTTGGATGCCTGTTTCCACTTAGCAGACCCACATTCGACAAAAGTGCGTCTAATCATGCTAAAAAGGGTGGGCGTAATTCGTCGTCACACCGCAAGCTATCCCATTTATCTCAAGAATGTGAGCGAAGACTTTAGTAGCTCATATTTTCTTGGAGGGCGTGCCTACAAGCGAAGTAAAAGATTAAGCTACACCAGGTTGCGGGAGTAGAGAAACAGCTTCTTAGTAAGGACTAGTCTGCTCTTGTCGAAGGAAGAAATTACTTGTACTTTCAGTATCTTCTTGAGGCAACGATGAGAATCTATCTCCCAGTCATATTGACGGCTTTTTTAGCGTCTCAGCTGGCTCTTGGAAGCCCGGAACATTTTAGGCATGCATTAGCTAGCCTTCATGGTGATCCTCACTTTCAGGGTGCAGATGGGATTCACTTTGACTTCACTGGAGAGCCTGGTAAGGTGTACTGTCTTCTCAGTGACCCAAAGCTGCACATTAATATGTTCATGGGGGGCATGGTTGGCGGAAATGAAGACTCTCCTCGCACGTGGGTGAAAGGTCTTGGAATCCTCTTCGGGGAGCATCAGATCGAGATGTATGCTCGTCATGGACCCCAAGCTGAAAGAAATGAGGGCTACCTTAGCCACCTTCTTGTTGACGGTACCCCAGCAGAGTTAGCTCCTGGCAGAGCCCTCCGAACTATTGACGGCATTCTCACGCTGGAGTTTTTGGGAGCCAACGCGGAGGGGGAGGAAGACATTGATACATACCTCCTCAGTGTTGCCAACGAGGACAAGGCAGAGATTGCAATCAAGCTGCGTCCAGAGGCACAGGAGCACAGGACGGAGCACGACGCGTTCGTCCACTTCTCCGTGGAGGTCTTGGAAGCTCCCCTCATGCAGAACCCCCACGGGGTGATGGGCCAGACGTTTCGCTCGGGCCAGAAGGAGCGCACCTTCACATTCCAGACTCAGTGGAGCCAGCGCCTCAAGGCGTGGCAAGTTGCAGGCCCGAATGGCGCCGGATACCTCGACGGCGATGTCGCAGACTATGTGGCAACCGGGCTGTTGGCTGCTGACTGTAAGTTCGCCCGATTTGAAACGGTGGGCGCGACTGCTGGCAGCCGCAGCAAGGCCGAGGCAACGGTGGAGAGCCCGGCGGATCTGATGGAGGAGAAGGTCGAGGCCATGCAGACCCACGCCAACGCCCTGGAGGAGGCAGCCTTTGCCGCAGAGCAGGCTGTGAGGGATGCGCAGAACAAGGGGCTGACCGAGTCCGAGATGGAGGACGATAGTGCAGACAACAGGAGCGATGGGCCCAGCGACGAGAGCGCGCAGGCTGCTGAAGAGCCGCAGACTGAGAAGAGGGAGGCCGAGCAGGAAGTAGGAGGAGATGTTGGTGCTGAAGCTGCTGAAGCTGCTGAAGCTGCTGAAGCTGAGGGGGAAGAGGCAGCCCAGCCTGAGGAGGAAGCGGAGCAGCAAGGCAAGGAGCAGCGAGATGAGGTGGCGCAAGATGAGGAGCAGGGTGGCGAGGAGGAGAAGTCTGTGCAAACGTCTCACCACAGGTCGGAGGAGGAGCCTGTCCGGGATGCGTTGGACGAGGCAGCAGTCTCGGATGAGAGCACCCAGGAAGAGGCCCGGCAGGAGAGCATCTCTGAAGAGGAGCCTGCAGATCAGTTTCAAACAGAGCGCGAAGGAGGTGAGGATGTGGAGGAGAGTGAGGAACGGAAGCAGATGCGTGCTGGAGTGGAGGGGATGGAGGAGACTAAGGATGAAGTGGCACTTCGTCCCGACGAGAGGGAAGTGGAGGCGAGTGGCGAGCCGTCGGAGGAGCCAGCCTCCTCCTCTCAGGAAGCAGGGGAGCGCAGCGAGAGTCTGGAGGCGGAGGAATCGTCCTCTGAAGTTACAGAAGAGAGGCAATCAGCCTCTGACGAGGCCCAGCCCTCGGAGGACGAAGGTGCCACCAGCGAGCGTGCTGGAGACGAGGTGGTTGAGAGCGCGGAGGACAGCCGGGAGACTTCCGATAGCGCCACCGGTGAGGCCGAGTCAAACGAGACCGAGTCAAATGAGACCGAGTCAAACGGGAGCAAATCAAGGGAGTCCAGCGAAGCAACCTCTGCAGATGAGGACGTGGACGTGGATGGGGAGCCTGAGGAGAATGCCTCCACGCAAGAGGAGGTCTCGGAGTCCCGCGAGTCAGCGGAGGACATGCCAAGCGAGGAGCAGAGCTTCAAGAGGAGAAGGAAGAGCAGGAAGCTGATGAGGTTCTAGACGCTCTCCTGCCGTAGAGGATCAATGGTGGATATTGTAGAGGATCATGAGCTTCCTTAGAACCTTCTCACGTGCCAAACCTACTTGGCAAACGAGGTAGTCGCACAAAAGGTAGCTAATAGCATCTTTGTGCATTTTGTTTATTCATGTGTTTATACAATGCTCTGTACAGCAGGCCCCTCTCGGGAAGTTCAGCTGCAGTAGTCGCTGCGTGCTGATAAGGTACCATGTACAAAATTAGGGAAGGACGTTGCAGCTCCCTTACCTTTTGGTAGTTCTAGAATACAGAGGCAGCTCATTGCTTCTATGATACGCCTACCTCAGTTTTAGTAGTACATGAGGTGCACTATTTAGATATGCTATTTAGAATATGTCCTAACTACCATCCATGTAGTACAGTGGACGACGAGTACATAATACAATCATCATTCTCTCTACTATGTGTGCTGTCTTTGTTGCACCACCTCAATCCTTTGCTTGCCTGCTGAGGTCCTCTGCTCATGCCAAATCTTCAAGCCTGCTCTAGCTCCGCAATGATAGTGGGCTCACGGAACATAAATTTCTAAAGCATAGTGCATTGGTAAGTCTTTGTTGGAACAAATTTCGCATTAGGTTGAATGAAGTGCAAAACCAACATACTTCGACTCTCATACACAACCCAAATTCTGCTCGTCTAACAGCCACCATGTGCGTGTATCACAATCAGGAAGGGCAAGAATGAACTATTCTGTACACTTTATTTTCAGGGTCATTCTTGGGACGAGACACCAACGCCACTGAACAGTTATTTTCACCGACTTTAACTATCTCCTTGATGTGACATGAGCATGAAGGGAACGCAGGGGGGCAGCACAATACCCCCAAGCGACAGAAATTCCGATGAATGACCACAATCCTCTACAGTTCAAATGCCAATTGTGTTCATATCATCCGCGAACTGGCCTTTTATGGGGGCCAGCAAAATGACAACTTCTCAAGAAGAAAGTTGCGGAAGGACCGAAACAAAGGCAGCATAGAATTCATGTCATATTACATTGTCTGCAAAATTCTCAAGTAACATACAGCTAGTAGCTCCTGTATGATACAAGTTGCAGACCAATACAAGATCCCAACTTTTCTTCAAACGCGTTCTCTAGGGAGGGTTGAGCCATACGTTCTTGCAAAGAGGCCCTGCAGCCTAGCCCAGTTAAACCCTATCAGCTGCTTACAAATAGCTTCTTTCACCCACGCGCTTATGCGCTTTGCTGTGAGCTCACACATATCCATTAAGCTGAGCTGGCGCTAACACTCGTATAGCACTCCAACTGACTGTGTCGTCAATATGCTGACATATGAAAGCACAGAAGACACAAAATTTGAGTAAAAGAAGCACAACGATAAAAAAAAGAGAGGAAAAGAGAGAGAGAGAGAGAGAGAGAGAGCAGGATCCCTAGTCTTCCTCCATCTCATCCCCGCCTCGGCCTCTGCCTCCGCCCTCCTCCTCGGCAGCCTCCTCCTCCTTCTCCTCCTCCTCCTCCTCCTCTTCCTTCTCGCCCGCCGCCCCCATCTCCTCATCCTCCTCCTCCTCCGAGGGCTTCACCTTGATGGTGAACTCGTACTCCTGGTCGCACCCCAGGTAGGAGTCGCACATGAAGAAGAGCGTGTACGTCTTCTCGCCCGCGTCGCCGGGCGCCTGGAAGTCCAGCTTGACGCGGGCCTTGCGCTGCAGGGAGGCGCGCTTGATGGCCAGCAGCTGGTTTGTCTTGGGGTCGCCCACCACGAGCCACCAGCCCTCCTCCTTGACGCGCGGGAAGCGCGGCGCGTCCACGGGGCCCAGCTCCTGCCCCGCCTCCAGCTCCCTCTCCAGCAGCACCTGGCGCAGTAGCAGCAGGGGGGGCCACACATGGCAGGCACACGCGCATGTGCACAGAGCAGGGGGCGAGTTGGGTGAGCACGATGAGCGCCAGCATCACCAGCAGTAAAGAAAGCAGTTGCACAGAGCAAAGCAGCCCCTGGTAGGGAGCTGGCATGCTGACTGACTGACTGACTGACACAGGCGGGGTCAGGCGCTTCCTGCCCCTTGACTAGAAAGTGGCACGAGAACCCCTCAAAACGCGTGAGCAAGGAAGAACAGCCATGAAAGGCCCGCGACTCCAACCCGTGTCTTGAGAAGCCATTCAGTCACTGAGTTACGCCACAGAGATCAAGCTGACGATTTGTGTGAGCAGGCCTCAACAGGTGGAGCAGCGCAACAGGCAGGAGAAGGTAGAGCACCGACAACTCTTGCCAGAGGGGCTGGGGCCTGGAGAACAATAATGAATTAGAAAACAGGAGGGGGAGCAGGGAGGAGAGGAGGCGGGGGAGGGGGGGAGGGAAGGGGGGGCACCTGGAGAGTGACGGAGTCGCCAGCGAGGATGTCGTCCTCCTCCGCCACCTCGTAGCTAAGGTCGATGTTGGGGAAGCGGTTGCACACACGCGCCACGTCCAGCAGCTGAGCGTCGTCCATCTTCAGGAGCTCCGACCGCTCCTTGTCGTCCATCTCCACCAAGTCAAACACCGTCTCCACGCCCTTCTGGGCGCACTCCTTGGCGAGCTCGCGCGTGAAGTGCGGCAGCTGCAGCAGCACCGAGTCCCTCTCCCACAGCCCCTGCGGTGCACCACAGCGAGCCCAGGGAGCACAGCACACACAGGAGGGCACAGACACGCGCCGCGGCCCCCGCAAGGCGTGTCAGAGAGCACGACAAGCAGTAGCAGCAGCAATGGCAGCAGCAGCGGCAGCAGGAGAAGGAGGGAGGAGGAGGAGCACATGCTGTGAAAGCCCTCTGGCCTTTCAGCCAGCAAGGCACGCACGAGAGCTGCTGTGCTTGCTGTGCTGCAGAAGGGTGGCGCGCTTGTTCCACTCCGCAACCGTAAATCGAGGAAGAGAGGGAGAAGTGGAAGAGCCAGAGGTGCGGCCGCATGGGGTCAGCAGCCACTCTGATCGGGGAGAGAGCTGCAGCGGCAGCATTGACAATGACGCACACCCGCGCCCCGGGCTCTCAGCTAGCCTCAGCCCTGGTCCTTGGCCTAGCCCTTGACCTCGATGGCAGCACTTTGGATCAGATAAAGGCAGCCAAGAAACTGAAGCAAGCAACTTGTGTCAGTTGTACAAGTTGGCGCTCGAGCACAGTCCGCGCTCGAGCAAGAGGAGACCAACAGGTGGCATGGCAGGCAACTCAAGAGTCACACGGCACGGGAGAGGCTGCAGCAGCAAGCCAGGAGAGTGGCAGGGACTGGCATGCAAAGGGAGAAACTCAACCGCATGCATTTCCGCTAAACATGCACATGCGCACACACACCACACATGCACTAGTACGCACACAGACACGCACGCACACGCACGGGCACACACACACACACAGCCTAGAAATCAGGTCACAGAATTGTGCACGCACACACACAGTCAGACGCACAAGACCGCGTGCTTTCACAGGCACGAGCAGCGAGGGCGCACCTGGGTGACCATCTGCGAGAGCTCCATGGCGGCGAGCGCGGGCCCCAGCCAGCCGGAGCTGGACACCACGTCCACCATGGCCTGCAGCAGCTTGCCCGCGTCCTGCAGGATGGCCGCCTGGTCCTGCGCCAGCGGGCCCGCCAGCGCGTGCCGAGAGAAGTGCGCCTGCAGCAGGCAGTTGGCCTTAAGGTGCGGGTCCGTCAGGCGCGGCTTCTCCACCGAGAAGCGCTGGTGGTTGATCATGCGTCGCAGCGCGTCCTCCTCGCCAGGCCGCACGGGCAGCGCGCCGTACTCCGACGCCGACGCCAGGATCTCCAGCAGGCCCTTGAGCTTGGTCTTGGCGGTGAGCGACGACGAGAACAGCTCGATGGTGGTGTACCCGATGTAGTAGTAGGCGGCGATCATGCCCAGGTTGAGCGGCGACAGGTCCATCTCGTCCTCCACCAGCACGCACTTGCTGGCCTCCAGGTCCGCCAGCGTGCTCTCCACCAGCTCCGACAGGTGGTCGCTGAGGTGGCGGTGCGACACGCCCGTGAGGTTGTAGTAGTTGGGGTTCTGCGTCAGTCGCCTGTACAGGTATGTCCACGTCAGGTAGTCGACGGCGTCCTGCTTGTTCTCGATGGTGCGCACCACCACCTCCGCGTTCATGTGGTCGTGCAGGAATTGGTCCAGGTGCGACTCCACGGGCAGCGGCTCGTAGAGGAACTTCTTGTAGTACTCCTTGCGGGGCGCGTGGCACAGGATCACGCACTTGCCCGCGTCGTCCACGAGCGGCCGGCTGGCGCGGCCCATCATCTGCAGCAGGTCCGTGATGGGGTAGTCGGCGTGCGCGCCGCTCTCGCGCGCATCATAGAACTGCGTGCCCATCACCACCACCAGGTGCGCCGCCGGCACGCCCCACGCCATCGACGCGCTCGCCACGCACACCTGCACCGCGTTCGCCGCAAACAGCTGCTTCACCACCGCCTGCTCGTCCGCGCCCAGCCCCTCGTGCAGGTACGCCACGCCCTCCGCCAGCATCTCGCGCAGCACGGGGTCGCGCACGCGCGCCAAAAAGGGCGCCAGGTCGTCCTCGGTGCAGTGCAGGAACGGCGAGCGGTCGCCGGCAGCGGCGGGGCCAAAGAGGTCGGACTTGGCAAAGACGACGAGGTCGCGCGCCGTCAGCCGCGCGTGCTTGCGCGTCGGCACAAAAACCAGCGCCGGCTTCGCGCCCTTGCTGGTGTACTGCGTGATCGCCGAGTACGTCGGCTTCGTCATCGCCTGCACACATGCGCGCGCACACACACACGCACACACGCACACAGGCACACACAGACGGAGTTCACTCTTTGTCAGAAGCGCGGGGCTTAGAGGCCAGACAGTCAGAGCAGATGACAGGAGCTGCACTGCTCAGAGGAACTACTCACAGCAGGTCGTCACCACTCGCTTCCGTATGATGCTACTCAGCAGCACAGAGAGAAGCATTACAGGCACGCCCATGCAGCCAGCCAGCGCACAGACCCTACTCTGACTCTTGGCCAGAAGGCATCACCCACCCGCTCCTGGACAGCTGGCCATGCCACAACAACTACACAGTGATGCCAACAGAGTTCGTAACTGTGTTGCAGCAATCTTCCAAGAGCCAGATGCTCACAGAGCATAGAGAAGGGCCACTTCAAGACAGAGGCCTCGCGGACCTCTCCTACTGCCCAGTGGATCAGCATGAGCTCGAGTCACAGACCACAGAGCAGCCGGGAGAGGAGGGAGACCTCTTGGCCCTTTCGCCCCCCCCCAGAGCGTGAGAGCTGCCCTTCGCCCCCCACAGACCATGGTACCAAAACAGGAGCCCCCCTTATACCCACAAGAAGCTCTGCCCTCCCCTGAGCCCCAACAGCCCAGCGTGTGCGAGCGGGGGAGTGGAGGCAGGCAGGCAGGCAGGCGGACGGGCGGGCAGGAGGGAGGGAGGGCGGGCGGGCCGGAGCGAGCGGGCGGGCGAGATGGAGAGAGGAAGAGCGAGAGAGAGCGCAAGTGCGCGGACGGGGCGCACGGGGTGCCCACCTGCATGCGGGCCTCGAAGTTGGAGATGTCGACGCCCTGGATGTGGATCTCGAGCGGCACAGGGCGCGTGGCAGGCGAGAAGTTGAAGAGGCCGTGCGAGCTCGCGCCGATCCACTCGCCCAGGTCGCGCGCGTTCGCCAGCGACGTGCTCAGCGCCACGATGCGCACGCCAACGCCAGCGCCGGCCCCGCTCTTGCCGGCGGCGGCGCTGCTGAGCTGGCTGCTCATGTAGCGCATGCGCGAGGTGACGACCTCGAGCGCGGGGCCGCCCTCGCCGCCCAGGAGGTGCAGCTCGTCAACGATGAAGAGCGCCACCTGCTGCACCGCCTTGCGCTGCTTCCAGCGCCGCGAGAGCACGTCCCAGCGCTCGGGCGTGCTCACCACGATCTGCGAGCGCTCCAGCGTGCGCACGTCCGCCGCGCTCTCGCCCACCAGCTCCCCCACCGCCAGGCCCAGCCCGCCCGCCCCAAACTTGTGCTGCCAGTCGCGCAGCCGCTCCTTGGCCAGCGCCTCCACCGGCGCAATGTACACGCATGCCCCCCCTGCGGCGGCGGCGCCCTGCTGCTTCTGGAGCATGCGCAGGATGGCAAACTCGGCGCAGATGGTCTTGCCGCTGCCGGTGGGCGCGGCCACGAGCACGTTGTCGTCCGTGTTGTACAGCACGGTGAACACCTGCGTCTGGATGGGGTTGAAGTGGCTGAACTGGCGCGCATACAGCGCCTCGTACGCGGGCTGCCGCAGCGCCGTCACGGGCAGCGGCTGCAGGTCCAGCAGCTCCGTAGGCGGCGGGTACTTCTCCGGCAGAATGAGGTGGCGGAACGAGATGGGCAGCACCGCCTCCGAGTTCAGCCAGCGGTCCGACACCACCTTGACAAAGTACTGCGGCGGCAGCGGCTCGAAGATGGGCACCGTGAAGGTGAGCGCGTGGTCTTCTGTTGCGTACTGGCTCTTGAGCAGAAAGTACTCCGAGTGCAGGATGGCCTCGCCGTCGCAGTCCTCCACGAGCACCCAGAAGGGCTCCACAAAGCCGTGCACCTTCTCGTCCCACTGGAAGTCGGGCGTGACGGTAAGGTCCACCTTGAGCACGGAGCGCGTGATGGGCTGCACGTGCGCGCTCAGCTCCAGCTTTGGAAACTGGTGCACAAGCCGGTGCAGCGTCTTGCCCATCTTGGGGAAGCGCACCAGCTCGCCCAGCTCCTGGCTCGACAGGTCGTAGTAGCGCTCCCAGGGCAGGTCCTTCTTCTCCAGCTTCGACAGGATGTCCGCCGGCACGCCCTTGAACTGCCGCAGCGGCGTCTGGCTCGACCACATGCGGCGCGTCACCATCTTGCACAGCGTCAGCGCCTTCTCCGCCACCGCCGCCCACCCGCGCTTAAGCACGATCTCAAACAGCGCGCGCATCAGCCGCCCCGCGCTCTGCGCACCCTCCCGCCCAATCCCAGCCAAAGACATGCAACGCAACGCAACGCAGCCAGATCCTCGTCAGCACCCGAACGAGCGAGGAAGCGAGCACCCGGAACAGCACATCACCAGGGGTAGAAGTCGCTTGCAGACACGCACGCGGGCGTTCACACACACACACACACACACACACACACACACACACACACACACACACACACACACACGCAACACACGCTCACGCACACGCGCCCACGCACGCAGGCACTCATATACGACGCATGCGCACCTGCGTGACAAACACCATGTCGGAGACGAGCGAGAGGCCCTCGAGCTTGAGCTGGCTGATGTAGGCCTGCAGCAGCACGTTGATCTTGGCGCTCGGCTCCTCCATGCTCTCCTTCACGGGGATGGGCACGCGGTCCAGCAGCTTCGCCAGCTCCGCCTTCTCCTCCTCGCGCACCGCCACGTAGCGGAACTCCTCCGACAGCGAGAAGAGGCGGCAGAGCTCGATGTCGCCCACCGTCGGCTTCAGGTGCTCGTTGTACGTGGCCATGCTGGCGTGCCCGATGTAGTAGAAGCTGGCAATGCGCCCCAGGTCCGTCACCTGCGCCACCAGAGCCCTCCCCTCCCCAGCACAGCACATCGCAGCAGAGGCAAGGCAAGACGAGGTGAGAAGAGGGGCAGCAGCTCCGTCACCTGCGGCGCCAGCGTGGAGAACGAACGAGGAGCACAAAAAAGGCGAGGTGAAGAGAAAGGGGACAGCGGGTCTGTGCTCCATTCATACAAGGTATTCAATTGTGTTGAATGCAGAGAGCCGGGGGGGGAGGGGCATAGTGGCACAGTCGAGTCAAAGAGGGCTAGGGGTGCATGCGCGACACAGAACGAGGTGCTGGCTCTGCCTGCCGCCTAACAAAGGCCAATTCGCTGGCTGGAGGATACCTCCCAAGTTGAAGGGGGATGAAATACGTATGCGGTGTGGAGAGAAAAGAGGTATGGCCCTCGGGGGTGGGCTCGGCGTGCTCTGGTTCTCTCCCTCCCTTGCCCCCTTCCCCCCCCCTCTCTGCACCCCTCCCACCCTGTCCCCCTCTCTGAGAGCGCGCGCGTGCCTCTCGCGGGGGCGTACCTGCAGGAAGCCGCTCTTGCGGTCGTACTTGATGAGCGAGTGCTTGTCCAGCTCCGTGGCGGCGGAGTGGATGAGGTCGGCGCGGCGGCCCTCGAGCGCGGGGTCGTGCGCAAACTCGTCGGCGCTCACGCCGTACAGCGAGGGGTTGCGCAGCATGCGGATGAAGAGGTAGGTGTAGCCAAGCCACTGGCAGGCCTCGCGCGCGCTCTGCACGGTCCCCAGCACCAGCTCCGCGTTGAGGCTATCGGCGAGGCGCGCCACGAACTGGCTCTCGATGGGCAGCTGCTGGTTGAGCAAGCTGAGGTAGAACTGCAGCTCGGCGTGGCCCGTGATGATGATGCCCTCGCCGTACGTGTCGAACTGCGGGCGGCCCGCGCGCCCAAGCATCTGCATCACGTCGAGCGGCGAGAGCTCCGTCCACGCGCCCTTCTCGGGGTTGTAGATCTGCGTGCCCTTGATGATCACCGTGTGCGCCGGCAGGTTCACGCCCCACGCCAGCGTGGCCGTCGACACGAGCACCTGGATGCTGCCGTCGGCAAAGAGCTCCTCCACCAACGTGCGGTCGGCGCGCGCCAGCCCCGCGTGGTGGATGGCGAACCCGTACGGCAGCAGGTCCTTGAGGTCCGCGCTCTTCACGTTCTCCGACTCCACCTGCAGGATCTCGCGCGTCGCGCCGTCAGCCTTGAGGAACTTGCCGAGCGTGTCCTTCTGGAGCGCGGCGTCGCGGATGGCGCGCGCCGTCTTCGCCGTCTCCTTGCGCGAGTGGCAGAAGATGAGCACCTGGTGCCGCCCCGCCGCCTCCACCACCTTCTCGTAGCAGATCTCGTTCATGAGCTGGAAGCGCTGCAGGGGCTTGCGCACCGTGATGCCCACGTACTGCTGCGCCAGCGGGCACGGGCGGAACGAGTTGTCGAAGAAGAAGAGGCCCTTCTTAAGGTCCACGCCGAGGAAGAGCGCCACGTCCTCGTAGTTGGGCAGTGTCGCGCTCAGGCCCACCAGGCGGATGAGCTCCTTGGAGCTCTCGATCTGCCGCTTGGTGCGCGCCACGATCGCCTCCAGCACGGGCCCGCGGCCGTCGTGCAGCAGGTGCACCTCGTCAATGATGAGCAGCTTCACCAGCTGCGTGTACGTGCGGTCGCCCGACTTGCGCGTCACGATGTCCCACTTCTCCGGCGTCGTCACGATGATCTGCGTCTCCTCGATCTGGCTCTTGGTCAGCGTCGCGTCGCCCGTCAGCTCGCGCACCGCCAACCCGTACTCCTTCAGCCGGTGCGAGAGGTTGCCCACCACCTCCGCCACCAGCGCCTTCATGGGGGCCACGTACACTATCTTGAAGGCGCCGAGGTCCACGGAGCCGTCAGCCTCGCGGCGGTGCAGCCCGATCTCATGCATGATGGCCAGCATGGCCACGTTGGTCTTGCCCGCACCCGTGGGCGCGCACAGCAGCAGGTTCTCCGGCGTGAACAGCGCCGTCTGGTACACGCGGCTCTGCACGCGGTTCAGGCTCTTCACGCCGGGGAACGCGCCGCGCGCCCACTCGGGCATGTCCGTGATCTTCACCAGCGTCTCGCCCTCCTTCATGGGCTTCGGCTTCAGCGCGGGCACGTGCACCTCCTCGTACCCCTTCATGCTCTTCCGGAAGGAGCCCTCGGGGAGCGACGTCTTCTTGGTGGCCATCAGCATGCCCCCCTCCTGGAAGGCCAGGGAGTCCAGATCCAACAGGTGGCGCTGCCCCTTGAGCCACGCCCCCCCCTCGTCCCCCCCGTCCGCTCCCC
>WELA01003924.1:191712-202651 GCA_009602735.1 Mesotaenium endlicherianum
CAGGTCGTCCTCCTCCCCGGCCCCCGCCCCAGCCCCGGCGCCCCCCGCGCCCTCGCCCTCGCCCTTGCGGAGCTTCCGCGCCTCCTCGCGGATGCTGCGCTCGAGATTCTTCTGGCGCTCTTTGGCGGTGGCGCGCGTGGCGTGCAGCTGCTCCAGGATGCCGGCCAGCGCGGGGTCGCCGCCCGCGAGCATCTCCTCCTCCAGCTGGCGCCGCTGGTCCTCGTCCTGCGCGCGCGCGAGCCGCGTGCACCACACGATCTTCAGCCGGTTGCGCAGCAGCTTCTTGATCAAATCAAATTTGTCGTAGTCCAGGAGGATGACGAGGCGGTTCTCGATGTCCCGCTCGTCGGAGCCCGCCAGCACGTCCAGGGCCTCCTCCGCCAGCTTCTGGCTCTGCTGGGCGTCGATGTCGCCGCACACCTGCGAGATGTTTCTTTGCAGCCAGTAGGCGTCAATGTCCTGCACGTTTAAACCCTTGGCATCCTCCTCCATCTCCTCGTCCTCAACCCCAGTCAGCTGCATGCCCCCCGCAGCCCTGCCCTCTTCCTCCTCTCCCTCGCTCTCCTCCTGCACCTCGTCTAGGTCGTCCTCATCCTCCTCCTCTTCCTCTTCGAACTCTACAGCCACCCCGATGTCGTCGTCTAGAGCTTCACCGGCTGTCCCAGCCACAACATCGCCCTCCTCCTGGTAATCAGAGATCCTCTTTCCTATGGCAACAAGCTCAGCAAAGCGCTCGTTCGAGAAGGAATTGAGGAGCTTCTCAATCTCCTTCTTCTTCTCTAGGTCCTTCAGCCTGTCGTTCTTCAAAACCCCCAAGACTTCGTCGGCAGCACCTCTCAAAATATCCTGTGGCTGATCCCCAAATTGCTGCTGGATGGTACTCAGGAGAGTCTCATATGCAAGCCTTGTTTCCTTCGTCTTTGGTCTGTACATGCCGTCGTCAACGAAAGATAGTACGCCATCGTCGCCAGCTCCCCCCCTTTGCTTCTTGCTAGGTCGTTTTGACACGTCCTCTGCCCGTGCTCGTGCCCTATCCTTCGTCTCCTTCTTTCTCTTTGCCTTCTCCTCTAGCTCTGCAGGTCTTTGATAAGCTGCCCTGTCACCAAAGCTCTTCGGGTTTATTTTTCCAATCAGGGTCTCAGGCTCACCAGTCGGCTCGTGAGTGTCTCGAGGCCTACTGTCTGTTGTCAGCACCAGACTAGAGTTAGCTCGATACTCATATTGTTTAAATCGAGCGTGCGCTTCTGCACCTCCCCCCAGCTGTGCCATATCTCAGATTAGCGCACAAAACTGCAACTTTATATGCAGTCAAAACAACAACTTACTAAGCGTCCAATAGATGGACAAGATTCTCTTAGAGATACAAAAGTAAATCCTTAAGAACAATCCCCTCTAATTGAAGACAAATTCTAACCCTCTTTCCAGCTTCTACATGGACGTGCTTGTTACCCCAGCAACGTGGTTCCTGCCTTTGGGGCTGTCGAGGGAGAATTGTGAGCCCGCTTGTTCATGGGTCGAGCCTAGCGTGGTCCAGCTTCGTGACAATCAAACCGAGATCGCACCCTGAACATATATGAGCGGTCGTTTGATACTTTTTTTAAAAAGCAAAACGTATATGTAGATTGCTCGACATAGTGTATATTGCCTTGATTACAGTTGAATATTTTTCACCCCCAAGTATATAGAGAAATGTTTCGCCATAAAGTGCAATAGGTGGAAAAAATAGCTTGACCAGAAGACCAATCTTTCGGACTGCGAGAGGGATTCTGCAATGTACCATCTTGCATGGATGTTACTGATTTGCCTCGATTAACGTTTTTTATTGAGTCTTCATGTGCAGTTAAGCTGTCGCGATGATCCGCTTTTCTAGTTTGTTCTTTTCCTTATGATTATAGACGGAACCTTGAATTGCTTCCTTCTTCCGCACCAGCTTTCAAACCGGCTCAGTGCAGCCAACTGCTGCAACTGATATGAAAGCATCAGTTCTCTCCTCTGATCATAGACCATCTTGTAGAGGCATGACGTCGCTAAGATGTAATTCTCATTTATTAACCATATGTATCCTTCTTGTAGGATGTGGAGACGTGATTGCGAGCTCAGGTGATGCTGACAGCGGCTACCAGTAAGCTCTTTTTGTTTCCCATCTCTAAAACTTCTATATCTCATGACTTCTTTCTCGAAATTTAAACAATACAATTGATCTGGTACCACTTACGAGCATCTGAAAGAATGTATATGCTTCTGTCGACCAATTTAGTGCAATTTCAACTGATGAAAACCAGGAAATAAAGAATAACTGAATGGCATTTGCCTAGAGATCTAAAGCAAGAGATATGAAGCTAAGAGTAAGGGCTACATTCTTGATGAATTCATCGATAAAGACACCCTCCTTGGTCACTCCGAGTAACAACTTGACATGCCTTCACAACAATTGGAGTACTTCCCTTCTTGTCCAATTTATTCCCGTCGGGCCATGGAAACTGCCAAGCTCTACTTTCGCCATAATGCCTGAAGAGGCATATTTTCTCTTCCACATATTTGGTCACCAAGTTGCCGCTGCAACCCCCATTTGTGTTCTGCTGTTGTAGGTCCTGCTACAACACATGCCTTATCTCAGGCTGTGTGGGAGATCACTGCATCTCAGGCTGTTCCACATCGGCCAGCGTTTCCAATCTGACAGAGCTGGCGGCGAGAGTAGTCACAGAACCCTGGGATCTGAAGGCAACGCAATGGGACTGTGGTAGCGAGTGCAAGTATCAGTGCATGGTACAGAGGGAGCTGCTTCATGAGAAAGCCGGCGAGGCTCCTGAGAAGTACCATGGCAAGTGGCCCTTCATCCGATTCTTAGGCCTGCAGGTAAGTGACACAAGCCTCTGAAGCTGGCTTGCACTCTGCTGTGACATGCAGCCATCAGTTTGAGGTGCTCGTCCATCATGAAATGCACGTCACAGTAATGACCTCTGAATGTCACGGCCTTCATTGTCACATTGAATACTTAACTTAGGATGCCAAGCAGAAGTCTGTATACTGCATGCTTCTTGGCCAGTGACTGTTCCTCTTTTTGGCCTCGTGAGTGAAAGGATGGGAATGGCCTTGACATCGGCAGTACTTCAAGTCTTGCCGCTGCAGGCATCACCAATTCAGGACTTTTGTACTGCTTAGCTAGGGTAGTATTCAGGCGCTCCTAGTGCGGAGCTCCCAACCCTACGCATGGAGGAGATGTCGGCAACCGTTTGAAGCTGTTGAGGCGAACAGCAAAGCACAGATGCCCTGCTCTAACAGCATGCCTGTTGACTGCTGGCCGACTACTGGCTGACTGCTTGTCGACTGCATCTCTGCTGTGTGTGAACAGGAGCCCGTGTCAGTCCTGTTCTCCACGCTCAACCTCTTGGTCAACCTTGTCGGTCTGTCGCTGTTCCGGAGCCTCGTGTACTCCAAGCTGCCACGGAAGCCCATGGGCGACAAGGGCCCTCTCTATGAGTACGCTGGTCTGTGGAGCTTATATGGTATCCTGGCTGTCAACGCATGGCTTTGGAGTGCCGTCTTCCATGCCAGGTATGAGCGCTGAACAGTGGCCAACGCCCCGCCTTGACTCCAGAATCAGCACTAGGTCCACTCGCTCTGCTGAGGAAGAAGGGGAATTAGAGAGCAGGACCTGATGATCTGGAACCGCGGCTCGTTGTGCTCTCTTTAGCGGCCCTCATCACACAAGAAGCTGCACTTTTCGATTCGTCTGGCTTGTTACTTAGCAGGAACAGGGAGGTCAAAGAGTTACGACTTTACAAAGACTTACGTGGCATGAGAGTCATCACCTTTTCAAGAGAGTTTGAAGTCCATGGGAGGCTTGGCCTGTCACACAAAGAGAGAAACTGACTGCGCCAGATAATCTTGCTTTTGTGGAATTTTTGTGGAGGTCTCTCTCCGTATCTTGGGGTGTGTTCGCCTAGCTGAGGTGTTGGGAATCCAGGGACTGCTACGTCAATCCTGTGCGCTCTATTTGCCCGACAGGCTGTTTGCTTGCCTGTCTTTCTATGTGGCAAGATCATATTCACCTGTTTGCGTTTCAATTGGTAATTCAGACCCACCTGAATAGATCCAGGGCTGTCATGGGGGTGAATGCCCACAGCGATGTTGTGGCGAATCCCCCCCCCCCTCCTCGCTGTCCCACCTGACAATCTCTCTGCCTCCTGGCATGCTGATGCTGTCCCCACCGCATCACGTTGTGTTCTGTCCTGGTGGCAGCATCCATGCTCAGATGCCCCCCTCTGATAAGTGAAGCTTGTATGTGTCTGGTCGTTATCGTGTTTCTCCTGCTGTTCAAAACTGTAATCAGTGTATTAATGTCAGTAGGAGCCCCCCCCCCCCCCTCTTCCTCCCTCTCACTCTTTCTCTCTCAGGTGCTCACCTGTAAGTCCTGTTCTCTCACAATCGGGCCTCTCCTGCCCTGTGTGGCAGGGACTTGAAAGTGACCGAGGCATTGGACTACTCATCGGCCGTGGCTCTGCTGGGCTACTCGCTGGTGGTGGCCATCATTCGCTCCGCAAACCTGAGGCTGGAGGCCGCGCGGGTCATTGTTGCCGCTCCCATCCTGGCCTTCACCACCACCCACATCCTCTTCCTCAACTTCTACTCCTTTGACTACGGTAAGCCTGCCTACCTGATACTGTCGTACTTTGGGTTTGCGTTTTCTGAAATATTTCGAACCGGATAAGGGTCTTGCAGGCCCTTGGCAGTCGAACCTGTCTAGGATGTCTGCAGACAGTCCTTCATAGTCTGAGTGCCCAGCTTGACGCTTGAGGCCCCTCACCCGGCATCTCCGTCTGCACCTGTCATGTGTACCACCGTGTTGATGCTACGCTCCCGGAGCTGATGTCCTTGTGACGTTCTCGAAGCCCGGAGCCTCTGACCGACGGCGATGCTCCCCCCAGTTACTTGGAGGCGTGTCTCCATGGCCCAGACTCGTCTGATCTCTGTCCTCGGTGTGTGTGTTTGTGTATGCGTGTTCGCGTGCCACCTGTGAGCAGGCTTCAACATGACAATATGCCTGGCAATGGGAGTCGCGCAGCTCCTTCTGTGGACTATCTGGGGCATGTTCTCGGGCCACCAGTCAGCTGTCAAGGTTCTCCTGGCTGTAGGCGGGACAGCTGCAGCGATGTCTCTGGAGATCCTCGACTTCCCCCCCCTCTACGGCCTGTTGGATGCTCACGCCTTGTGGCATGCCACCACCATCCCTCTCTCCATGCTGTGGTGGTCGTTTGTGTACGACGACGCTTGTGATAGCACTCAAGCTCTGCTGCAAAGAGCACCGAAGCAAAAGCAGGACGAGGTGAAGAAGAAGGCCTGAGAGGCTTGAAGTTAGATAGATACACAGCATTTGATATACCTCGCTGCATGTCTAGGGTGCTAGAGCAAGCAATGCACAAGTTACTCCTCGACTAAGTTAGGGTGAATTATGTCACACTTGTAGGAATTGTGCCAGTCTAGCTCATATGAGTTTCTTCTGGCATTGATGCCACTTCAAAGAAGCACGCCGTTGCTGCAGACGTGCTATGTTTAGAGGTCACTACTTTTGACGGTGCATAATAGCAGCCACTGTATGGTTCATAGATCAAAAAATAGACTAGATTTAAATATCGGAATAAATGTTCACCAAAAATAGCACCCAAGTGTTTGCCAAAAGGAGGCCAATGCCGAGTTTTCTGGCAGCTTCCAAATGTGTCGTGATGTTGGCGTGCGACCCAATTGGAAATTCTACCATAGGATGAATCGTATGAAGTGGCGTTTCAGATCTATGAGGTATTGGGTGTATTTCTTGCCCCCTCTTTGCCCAAATCTGTTATGCTCTCAGCTCAGAGCCATGATTAGAAACCGCGGAGGTCAGCATGACCAGTCACTAATGCGACCTATCGGAACCGAATGTAACCCCAACCTCACGGTCGAAAGAAAACTTCGGAACAATACATCATACGAGATATACAAATTTACCCCATGGACATGTTATACGTCTCTCATGCTCTATTGATTCATTTACAATGATTTGTAAAGCAGAGTCCTACATTTATATAGCAAGGACAAGTGCATAATATCATAATTAGTGATTAATGACTCAGGTTGCACCTACTAGATTAGGTCATGCATGACCTTGCAGAAACTTTTAGGTCCTCCGAATTTTGAAAACCCTGTCCTCTCTTGTCAATATCTCTTCTTTTATTTGATGTCTTTGGGTGGCTACCTCCATTAGATGTCGACACACATGCCCCGAATGATTAAGAATGTCAAAGTTGGCAGCTCGAGTCACCAAGCACTGCCACTTGGTGACCACTTAGTTGCGCATGCCTTGCTTGAAGCGCCAGGCAGTTTGGAGCGCCCAGCGATAGGCGCTAAATCCTTGTAGCCGCTGTGATGATTTTGACTGGGGAGGGCTCCATGTCTGCATGCAATTGTGAAGTTCCAAAGTAGGTCCCGAAGTAGGTTCTGCTATGACGTTTTAGTGTCAACAATTGCCCGTAGCATCGCTTAATTTGTCCTGGGTGTTGTCAAGGAACGCTACATTAAAGGCAGGCACAAAATTTGGCTGCTTCTTGCAACTCCTAAAAATGCTAGCTATGGCGCATCCCCATTTGTTACTTAGAGTTTGCGGCAAAGCCTGCTATTCTATATTGAACACGATAGTGCTTTTAGTGGAGCACGAACTTCAACAGCATTTGTACACTCTCAGTAACTTGGTCAAGCTCTAAGAGAGGACAATGCACATAATTAAGACTCTTGTGCTTGCCAGGGGTGTACGTTATCATTTAACTGGATTGTGTAGGGTTCCTCAGTAGCAGCTCAGTGAACCTCACTCTCACCATCATAAAGTCGGGAAAAAGTTAGTAACAGTGCAGGTACTAAGAAAGTATCCAGATTTTTCAGAGGAATAGAAGGAAATACTCGGTGACAAACATCAAAGAAGGGCTTGTACACATGAAGGAGAAGCTATAATATATGTCAGGCATATAGAATGTGCCAAAACTTTCAAATGGTTCACAGAGTTGAAGCTAAAGATAGTCACAGCGGACTGGACATGGCAAAGCCACAGGGAGGTGAAAAGAAGAAAGAACTTGCTGAGTACCAAACGAGCTAGAGCCTAACCTATCTTATAGAACATCTGTAAGAACTTTTTTTTCTACAGCATCGTCTACCATGCGCGCTTCTCCTCCGCCAGCCAATTCAACCGTGTCTTCGTACGTGCTCTTCCAGAAATTGACGTCGTTGAACGTCGGATTATCTTCAGATTCAACAGTCCGGCCCTCCGAAGCACCTACTCCACCAACAGCGTTGGCCGAGATGGAGTGCAAGGGCAAAGCCTCGCCTACAATGCCCTCTCTCAGGGCATGCTCCATAAACTTCTTCGTACCCTCCGGCTCGAGGCCTGCTGCCACGTGATTGGTTGCGGCTTCCTCATGCACTGCAGCATTGGGCCCGCCAAACGTTGCGGTCCATCCGCCCGCATTCTGCTGGTCACCTGGCTGCGACGGCGACGGCGACGGCGGAGCCGCCGCCTCTGAGGGCACCTCTGCCTGTGGAGGAGGAGGAGTAGAAGGAGGGGATCCAGTAGTCGGCTGCACCTCCTCAGTAGCATCTTGCCCGTGATGTGCTTCCTCGCTGCTCGCAGGAGAGGGAAAGGAGGAGGCTGCCTCTTCCTTGGAGTCAGCCGACGTGCTCGGAGGACTCTCGTCTGGGGGCACCTCCAACGTAGCGACAGCTGGCAAGTCTGGAGCCTGGGCTCCATCGAGCTGGTGCTCACTAACGGCAGCTGCGTCCTCCTCCTGTAGGGGGGCAGCTGGCGCGGGTGCTGAAGGAGCCGAGGCGTCGGCAGTGGCTGAGGCCGTGGTTATAGCCGGGTCGCTTCCTGGGCCCAGGTCCAGCTCGCCCACAGGGGAAGAGGAGGAGACTGCGCCAGAGCTAGGAGGGCTAGCGGCGCTGTTGTAGGCCTCAGCCTTTCCTGAGCCAAAGAAGTCGAGCGGCTGGTGGGTGGGGTCGAACGAGGAGGGGGGGGGCTGGGCAAACGAGAAGTGGGTGTTGGCAAACAGGTCAATCTCCTCAGCGACCATCCTGGGGCTCTTGCTGCTGCCGCCGCCGCCCCCTCCGTCCTCCATGTGCTCCAGACCCGCAGCTCCAGCTGGCGCAGGCGGCTGCGACAGCACACCAGGGGGGGGGCTCTGGGCCCCCCCGCCGCCTGCGTCCGCCCTGATGCCAGGCGGCGAAGGGGCACTGCTGGGATCTGCGGGCAGGGCCCCAGTGCCAGGAGGGGAGGAGGCGGTGTCCATCTCGTCATCGTCGTCCTCCAAGGAAATATCGCCGGCTGCGCCTCTGAGCTTGCCAGACTGCAGCTGCTGGAGCGCAGACCACGCTCTACTGTCGCCCCAGGAGTCGCCCGTACTGCGCAAGCACGCGCGGCAGGGCAGCGTCAGGAAGAAGGAGAGAGACGCGCAGGGGGCTAATTAAGTGCGTGTCTTTCATACTAGTGCAGCGTCTAAATCGTTCAAAAGGGAGAGCCTCAGCCCCAGCCTCAGCCCCCTCGAGGACACAGATAAGATGCACCTGCTGCTCAGATGGGCAAGAGAAGGTTGCAGGCGTGAAGTGCAGGTATATGGAAAGAAGCAGGATGTTTTGTCAGATTCTTGAAGGAAAAAAAAAAAAGGGATAGCCAAGGGCTGCCAAAGAAAGACGCAGTCTATACATCTGCAGAGGTCGCTGCTAGAGGATAGAGGCATGGCGTGACAAGAATTGCAGCTCTCGAGAAGCAGCAACTGAGTTCCTCAACATCAAGGATTGGCGCAATCACACAGGCCGCTTATCCACTACGCTGTATCTGTACGAATGTCAACAACAACAGGAAAAAGCCAGAGTAGCAGATGGGACCCAGGAGGTCCTTGCTGGGACCCACGGAGGCTGAGAGCGAGAGAGCAGCCAGGAAAGGGGAGGAGCATTACTCCATCTTTGAGGCACTCGGGGCTGCGCCAGACGTGCCCGTGGCCGCCTCCTTGTCCATTGTGCTGTCTGCCACACGCGCGGAGATCTCCGGCGACCCTCTCATGTGGTCCTTGGAGTCCTCACTGCAGCCCCCCAAAGAACCTCAAGCACAACTGAGAAAGCTGCGGATGATGTTGCGCCCACCTGACGGACATGCAGGAGGTATGCGCAGCACAAATAGGGCAGGAGGAAGAGGAGGAGGAGGAGGAGAAGCGAGGTCGGCGCTTATGGTGCCAAGGAAGAAGAGGTGTAGACATGCGCAACCTATGCAGCCTGCGCAGCCAGCGGCTACAGACATACGAAGCACATCTAGTAAGCCCCACCCAAAGTCTTGCCGCCTCCGGAGGGGGGCTAATGATAGCGCACCAGCCCCAGGCATCTGAAGCCCACACAGACCTCAAGCGCGCGTACATGTGCACGAGCACACACATAGACATGCACGCGCGCACACACACACCAGGATGCATATGATGGCAAACCTCATCACAAAGTCCCCTGATGAAAGGTAGTGCCTGTGGGGGCCTTAGCGAGTGCGCCTACCGATCATTGTGGGAGATCTGAAGAGACGAGAGTTCCAGGCCCATCTTGCCCTGCTCCACGTCGTACTGCTCTCCCACCCTCCGCCCCAGGAGCGAGCGTGCATCAACGTCAGCACCTCAGGTCGTCATGCAGCCACGAGCAGCAGGCAGACATGGTCACCAACAACAGCGCCAGCGGACCCCAGGAAGGGCACTGGCGCACATGCGGGCGATGCTTTTGCACGTAAAGAAGCCACCCGGCCGCCACAACAGTGACAGTGCCACCAGGGCAGGAGCTTGGAAGAGTGGCCATGGAATCAAGTCCCAGAGTCAGGGAGGAGGCTGGGCAGGCCAGAGACAGGACAGGCAAGGGAAGGGGTGGACAGCAGGGGTGGACAGGAGACAAGGGCTGAGAGAGGGAGGGGCCCAAGAGGGGGGGAGGGAGGAGGTGGGGTGCATGCACCTCGTCGAGGTCGTCGGTGTCAAACATGCCAAAGCGGTGGAAGTCGCGCGGCACGTTGTTGGTGAGCGAGAGCGTGGAGATGTCAAAGTCGCGGTCGCCGCGCACAAACTCCTCCTCGTCGCTGTCCGCCTGCCGGTCGTCCAGCGCCGACGGCCGCCTGCAAAGCAGCCAGCAGCAGCCCGCCGCCACCACCCCCGAGATCCCCATCCCGTTGCCACATGAGCAGCCGCGTACTACGCCGTTGCCAACTTGCACTGACAACTTGCACAAGCGGTCTTCCCTCGCACCTCCCCTGCCTCCTCCAGCGCCGGAGTGCACACTACAGAAGAGCTTAACAGGTCGACGCACAAATCAACACAGGCTGAGCCATATGACGTAAGACAACGATCAATCCAATATCTGCGATACCTCAGCTGCCCATTGCCGCTTTTCACGCACCCCAGCATGCACCTTTGGCATGCAGGGCACTCCTTGCTCTCTTCCAGAGACCCCGGTTGCTGCCAGGTGAGTTTCCCATTCCGGCCACTAGAGGAGGCAAAGAAGGGAGGAGAGAGGCTCTGAGCACTCACCCACAGGACCACTGGTACACATTCTCCACCGCGTTGCGCTTCTGCAGCACGCTCGTCTGCCACTCCACCCACCTGCTGTTGCCCTGGACACCAGAGCACGGGACCAGCGTCAGGCTATGGCGTCCAAGGCAAGCAAGCATGTCCTTATGAGAAAAGCCCTCTCACGCTCCACGCTCAACCGTGCGAGTGGGGCCCGACCGCGCGCCCCTGGTGCTTGTTGCATCGTGGGGGAAACTCAGCAGCAGCAAACCCTAGCCCGTGCACCCTCAACCGTGGGGTTCTCCGCACACTGACAGCTGAGCAGCAGGGCCCATCGAGACCAGAGAAACAACTTTATGCAAGCCCACAAGCACGAAGAGGGGGAAGGGAGGGGG
>WELA01003924.1:203263-217246 GCA_009602735.1 Mesotaenium endlicherianum
GGGGGGGGGATTTCGGTGTGCGGGGAGGGGAGGGGAAAAGAGGGGAAGGAAAGAGGGACGAAATGACGGGAGAGGGCAGACGATGGGGAGGGCTGGCTGGAGGGTGGGAGGATACCCTGAGAGCGGCCTGCAGCAGCGGATTGTTATTAGACAGCTGCACCATCCTGTTGGCTATCCGGGTCAGATGCCCCATGTACCCATTTCTACAGGGAGCCCTCGTGGACGTTGCCCTTGGCTGCCACATTCAACGCACCAGAGTCCAGGTCAGTCAAGTTTCAACGCCCCGATGCTTCCCAGAACACCTGGCCAGAAAATGCAGTGGCGCCTGGCCCTCCTCAAAACTTATCTCAGCACTCAATACACGACGACGACACCCACTAGACTCCGCAACAAGTCCCCAGGAAAAACAGTCAGCCAACAGCATGAGCTGCCTTTTGACAAATTCAGAAGAGACGAGATTATTAGTATCAAATTCCGGGCCACCCTCTGCGGTACTACAAGAAGTGTGCATGCGTGGCGATGCTTGCATGTGCGTGCCTGCATGCATGACTTGCGCCCGTCTCAGTCAGAGACCTAACCAGCTCGTCCACAGAGGCCAGAGGTGGGCAGCGGACGGCGTGCTGCCAGCGGCTGCCAGGCTCGCAACTGATATGAGAATGACGCAGACCAGGGGTCGAGAGTGGCGTGTAAGGCGCGCGAACCTCGGGCCTGCTGTCGGGGGCGTTGGGCTGGGCGCTGGCGTCCAGGACGCGGGCGACAAGGTTGCACTCCCGCAGCAGGTTGTCCAGGAGGGCAGGGCTGTTGCTCTCCAGGCACGAGTCCACTATGCTCTCTACTTGGTGGTGCAGCATGTTGTTGAAGGGGAAGCTGCCACCATCCACAGGGAGGAAGAGAAGCGCAGAACAGGCCAGCCCAAGCCAGGCGCACAAATGGGTGAGCTGCTAAGTACCTGCCAGGGCGCCCTCGCCCTGGAGAGCCATGCTGGATGAAATCTATCGACTCCTGGAAAGACAGTCATACTTCTGACACCTTTTTCTCTTCCAATGATTATATGTGTCCCTTGAATCGTTACAGCATTCAGTAGAGCACTTGTTTACGAACTTGCAAATAAATGCACAATGCCTCAATTGGAGTACGTAAGCAGAGAAGGACATGCTTCACACTGCTCCCTGAGTAAGTGGCATTGGGCCGGCCTTCGGGCCTGGCTCGTAGAAACTCTTGTTGCTCATGCGTGAACGTAAGCCCACTCTCGAACTAATCACTCGCGCGCGCATGCCTTCTACGTGCACTGGTGCGCGCACAGATGGGCAGGCGTGCGCTATGCTGCTCGGTGTGCTTGGTGGCTGGTGCCGCACCGGTCGTGTGAGTATCTTGGTGGCAACTTCTCATCCACACTCGTTGTACTCACATGCTTCGCAGGCACACGCATAGGGGTGGCTTGCTTGTGGACGATGACGCCCCGTTTAACACTGCTCTGGCTTTGGTGGGGTGTAATAGCTCGGCGTTGCCGGAAAGATAGAATGCATGAATGTGAGGCTCAATGGTTCCCATGATCGTTGCTCCTTCCAATAATGACTTGACTCCCTCCAGGCAGGCGTTGGAGGATGGGCGTGCGTACAAGTACTTGCAGAATGAGAGGGGAAGCAGGCAAGCAAGTAGTGAAGCAGGCAAGAGAAAAGGCGGGCGAGCACCAACCGGAAGAAGAGGTCGAGCGCAATCTGCACCGCCCGGAGCCGGATGAGCTCCCGGCGCGCCACTTCGCTGTCGGTGCGCAGCAGCACTGCAACAAACTCAATGACCTGCAGACAGACAGACAGACACAAAGCAGCAGCAGCAGCAGCAGCAGGCAACATGAGAGCGTGCCACGTGCCACTTGCCAACATTCCGCTGATCAGTGCTCGGCACACTTGATCCAGCCTACACTGACACACGTCAGGCCAGCATGAGGACATGGAATATAAAAAATGGGGACCCCTCTGTGACTTGGGGTGTCAGTCGATACAGAAGCCCCAAAAGATAAAGTACCATCGCCCTTCATGAGCATATACTACGTCAGACAAACTTCACGTCGACCTGTTGGTCAATGCAGAGGGGTGATGATGGCACAAGCTGCCCAACGTGTGTGTGCCCACAAAGGAGAATCGATAACCAGCCAAGAAGGAGCATCCACCGTGATGCACGGGGGATTCCCAGGGGCATATTCATCTGAATAACCAGGGTGAAGGTACTAAAGGAGACACTTTCAGCATAAACCGCCCCGGCTTCATTGCCCTAGCACACGGTACACATCCTCAGTGCCACCAGCAGGAGCAGTGATTGCAAGGAGGGCTAACCTTCAGGCGGTGCATGCCCAGTGGGGGCTTCAACTGCCCGTAGGTTGTGGGCAGCAGGTTCTCGTCCCCCGAGAAGTCTAGCAGGGCGACCAAGTCACCTGCAGGAGCAGAGGCCACACGCACACACACAGCTCGCAGTTGACCCCGCCCCACGTGAGACACCAGCCAACACAAACGAGCTCACTCTTGGCGGACACCAGGACAAGTGATCCCACAACAGCACAACTCAAATACTATGACTCCAATGCAGTCAACGGGGCTGTTGAGCACAGCACTCCAGGGACAGCCGCAGATGGATGGGCAAGGATGACCAGTCGCACTCCACAGACTAAGACTGGCTTAAGCGGGGAGCCGGGAGACAAGTGGCGCAAGGGGGGTCAACGAGATAGGTCACCTATTCTCTGCAGCATGCCATCCACAGTCTCAGGGTCGGCAGTCTGCGCGGGCTGGTTCACGCCCCGCGCCGCGCTGGCAGCGGCCGCGTACGCGGCTTGGCGCGGGTCAAGGAGGGTGATGCACACTGACAGGGAGTGGATGACACCTGTCTTTGCCTGGCCTTCCTCCAGCACGTGCCGGAAGAGCTTGCTGATAAGGCTGCGGGCAGACAGCACACGAGCGGCAGCACTCCAGTCAGGCTTGAGCAAGGCTCGAGCACCTGGCCTCTGGTTACCCTTTCCAGAGGCCAGGTGGCTATGGCCGATGCTGCTACCTTTGCCCCCCGCTGAGGTCCCTGCTGCTGCTACCTGCGGCGTAAAGAAAGGTATGTTCTGGTCTCTGCTGCAACCTGCAGTGCAAATAACGATCTGGTCCAACCTACTGCCTGCAGAGTGCACAATGGCAACTGCACCTGCAAGCGGGCACTTAGCGCTGCAGGAAGAGTAAGTGGAGGTCCTCCTCCTCTGCCTGCTTGGGGTCCCGTGCAGTGCAGCTGAAGTCAGCATAGATGGAAAGTCAAACTGCCGTCACTAGGTCCTATCCCCCTAACCCCACTCTGCCGGCCCGCCCCAAATATCCAATGCAACTGAGCAATAAGTGAGCCCCCTTTCTTCGCAAAGCAAAAAAGTAGTGATGTCTGACTCTGCACCCTGTTTCACGACAGCTTGTGTTGAAAGGCTGTAAGAGTACAAGGCACTGCGACTGGGATCGACGACCATCCACAGTGCTCGACAGATGTTCCTCCTTGCCTCAACATCCAGACTGATGCAGATCGGCGCGTGCCGTGACCAACTAGAAGGCACCCCTGTGCGAGCAGAGGATGGCGAAAGCTGGTCCCCACAATCTCGCAGGTTGTGCCCACAGTTTTCGGCAACTTTGACGTGTGACCTAATGGCTAAAAGTCGGTCAAGCACGGGTCCCGAGCATATGAAAGTAAGTTCTCAAGGCCATCCTCTTCCACACGAGCCCACCCCCTACCTTCAATAAAGGAAAGTGGTTCTATACTAGCTCGTTCCACGAGCAAGTGCATACTAGAGACAGTTGCGCCAGGCCTCAGAGGATAAGGGCATGCTCGCGGGCTCAGGTCTTGCATGTGTGTACGGGAGTGTCTCGTGCGTAAGGTCATTGTGGTCAACTTACTCCGGACTCGAGAGCTGGGAAGCCAGGGCGGAGGGGGCAGTCCTGGCAATTGCAGATAAAATCTCCGCTGCGCTGGCGTGTACGTCTGACGGGTACTGCAGCAGTCGTGGATTCCAAACAGGAGGGAGGTGATCAACATGCAGCCCAATCCAGGGGAGGTACAAGGCGACAGGTAAATGGCATCTGCATTGAGGCACTCAGGCGTACACATCATGCAGCTGAAGCTGATGACCCTCTGCTTGTCGAGTCACAACCCCCAAGTTTTGCCGTGAGGAGAGCCAAGGCATTGCTGCTATCGTATGGAGGGTAACCCATTATGTTAAGTTGCAGGCCATGCATAAGAGGGAGACATGGGGCTGAAGACTGTTGCGGATGGGCGAGGGCAAGGCCAAGGGCCACCTTGTCACAGCTTCAACCAGGAGCCTTTTCCTCAGGCGCAGTGAAGAAGTACCTGAGGCCCCAGCTTGTCAACAAGCATGTTGAGAAGGTTGGTGTCTGCTAGCCAGCGGACTGAGTCAGGGTTATAGAGCATAATCTGGTCGTCAGCTCCAGCGAGCTTCATAACCACCTGCAATAAGAAAGAAGAAGTGTTGAGCTTGGAGAGTCCACCCCGCTGCGCCGGAGCTGAACACTGAACGTTTCCAGGAGGTGTTGCTCAAGGAGCCAACACAATAGCCCCTCCCAAAATGGTTCTACTGAACCAAACAGCTATATTCCAGTCTTGAAGCACAACAAAGGGGCCAAAACAGGCGGCACCAGGTCCAAAGAATTATGAAAAGGTGGCCCATACATGACCCCCCATGGGCCGTGCTTCATCAAGGTGGAAAGAGATGATGACGCAATCCCGCTTGACGGTCTAAAACGCAAGAGTGAACCAACTCTTACCTTCTCAAGAAGTTTTAGGGCTAAGAGAAAGACCGCATCAGGGATGATAGGGGCCAAGAGAAAGACAGCACAATCAACGAAAAAGTGCAGCAACCGGGACTCTCAGTAGTCAAACACTCACTTCCATGATGGATGTGATGCCAATAAGGTCCACCAGGCGTGACAGCAGCTCCAGGTGTCCCTGAGATCATCAGTAGTAGTAGTGTCAATCACTGACTGCTCCGCTATCTCATATTGTAATTGGTGCAAGCACCAGGTCTTTCAATCACCAAGGAACTTTTCGAGCTAGACCACCACACAAAGTTTGCCCAATCTATTTCGTGTTGTCATGGTGACGTGCTTGCAAGCTTGTAAGCTGAGCAATGAGCAAGTGCTTTCTATGATTGCAGAAATCCCTTCGCAGAGGATCCCCGGAGCATCTCCTCACTAAGTGCTACAATGTCCAATCACCTCTTCTGCGCGCCCCAATGAGGAACCAAGACCTGGAAAGTCACACGTACCTGGAGGTACAACATTATGTCTGGAGTTCTCCTCACCAACAGGCACATAACCACCTGGTGAAACCATTGACAAAGTGGTAAATCAAACATCTATATCCACCCCACCCTTGTCCCTGTTTAAGTGCAGGAATGGAACGAAACGACAAAGCTCCTGCAAAACGGAAGGACGTGCATACGAAAGTGGTGCTCTCTGCACTAAATGCACAAATAAGTACCTTGCTGAAGTAACCTGCTAGGAGGTTTGAATGCGGGCGATCCACATCAACGAAGGAGAAAAGGAGATCCAATATCTGGCAAAACACCATCAAATTTACTCAACCTCAATTGATGTCCAATACCAGAAACAGCAGGCGTAAAAGTCTATCTGACGGGTAGTCCTTCCTCTTCAGTGAGCATTGATACATGGAAGAACTATGCTCGATACCCTTTCAGACGGGCAGCAACTTATTTCATTTAGTCCTCACGCAAGAGAAATAGAGTGTCTAACGCACAAGGGCTACTTCGTCTTCATTCTTCTTCCAGGAAGTAAAGAGAAATGGCGCTGTATCATTGGCTCAAAGATGTAGTACCTCTTCATTCTCAAGCATGGTGTTAAAGATGTGATCAATCTCACAGGTGAAGATCTCGCAAGCCACAAAAGGGTACCTGTCATTACAGCCACTCTTACAGAGAGAGTGGTAAGTCACACAATTTATTGAGCTCGACGGAAAAGCTGTCAATTGCAAAACTCAATGATCTACGTCTCTGCTCGTCAATAAGAAATGAATAGGCAGGGGCACGTGCAAAGCGTAAATGTTTCACAGCATGTGTAAGAAGGATGCACCCGTTCTGCAATATGAGAATGTAACTGCACAAGGGAACTGCGTTCAGCCCTCACCACCACTTTCACATTAACCACTATAAAGGGTTTAGCAAGAACAACCGATAGAACGTCCAGGTTCACTGCCTGGTAGCAATATTATAGGTCATGTAGAAAAGGTTTAAGCTAGCAGATTGTCCATACTTGAATTGCCGCTTGTCATCAGCATCATCAGCCGGCTCCTCCACAACAAAGCGGACCAAACTTTCAACTTGTGGTCTTGTTCGAAGACTGTCAAAGCAGGCAATTAAAAGGGTTGAGAGCGTGATACACGGGTGCTGTGAAACACCTTGGAGATTGACATGAAAAAAAGGAATGATGTGCATGATAACCAACTGATGTCCAGCGATGCACATGTGTACTCTTACTCTCAAACTTATAGGCTTTCTAGAGCTACCCATATGGCATATCAAGAGGCAGCAATGGTGTCCAACCCTAGACCAAGACCTCATAGCAGCTCCACCACCAGGTTGCACTTAAGCCCTCCACGACATACATCTTTCACTAAGTTTAACATCTAGGGGCATAGTCCTCTACTGCAAAACGAAAAGGGTTTTTAAGGTCGGCCTGGGTAACCACTTTGACTCTGAGCATTGCGAAGCTTTGTTCACGAGTTTTAGGGGCATAGAAATAAGCACTTGCATGATCAAACATACAACTGACGCGTACAAATTACATTACAGGGAACTTACAAGTTCACCAGACGATTGTTGAGAGACTTGCATTCCTGTATCAAATCATCCTCATCTAAAAGCTCTTCCAACGTATACTTTTCTTTGTCAAGGATAAGATCAACCTGTCCCACCCAAAAGCCTATCCGGATTATGGGACAGTCATAGCAATGCCGATGTGATATGAAGCAAAGTGAAAAGTACTCAGAGACCACACAATAAGCGAAGAACCTCATAGTGATCTATGCCCACCACAAATGGTAAGGGAGCCCACAACACAGTTTAAGAAACGGGGTGAAGTTGCAAATTGGGGACGAGACACAACATACCGGCGAGGTAGTGGCTAAGCCAGCCACTCGCCAAAACATTGTCAATTATAACCCGTTTAAAAGCTCACTACTATAGGCGCTGACGGTCTCCCTCCACGCTGAATTAAGAACTACTTCTTGTATGCTGTTCCCCAAGTGCACCCTCCGGAAGGGGTTGAAAAGACAAAGTGGGTGAAAGCGGATTCTAAATCTAGCCTGTAAGACTTACACAATTTTAACTACCATCGTAAAATTGACTTCACAAAAGAAAATGATATGAACTCCTCTGCTCAAAAAGATTAGAAAGTGGACTCCGACCAACTCCACAGAACAAACTTCTTCCACGCTAGAAAAGTTAGACCTCGCCTACTCAGTTGCTACACTCTCGCACCGTCAAGACAACATAGGGCAGAGGAGTCGGATATTGCGAAAGCAGTCTTTTCAAGCCAGTTAGATGACGGTCTGAGTTGTTTGCTGCATGACGACATGGATACGTTGGCCCATGCAAAAACATGGTCGTAGTTATGGCGGGCAACACGGAGGGCAGGGGCGCACGGGAGACGACTGCTTATTTGAGAGATTGATAAGTTCATAGACACTGTTGGATCGAGACCATCGTCGTATAAACAGAGCAACCGTTTCAGACGTCCTGAGATCTGTACGCCTTACGTACACTCGAGTCCAGTCGAGTCCCAACTTCCAAGTAGTTCAACACAAGCATCCTGAAAGGTCGACCCACATTGGAACTTCAAGTTTGCCGGCGACATTAGGAAGACCTCCGCCGGTTTGAATTGATCAAATGTGGTGGGCAGTCAAGTGCAGGTTTCTCAAGTTTTCCGAAGTGCTGCTGAGAAATTTATGATTACAATGTACGGTTGAACCTGTACTCTGGCGTGCCTGGCGGTGTACATGACCATATCGGGGCATTTGAGTATGACCACATGCGGAACTCGTGTGAACGAGCACTAGATTGCAATCTGGTTGCCATCGATCTGCTATCACCCACTATTAACCAACTATTATCACAATCAAGGATCATAACACATAGATTGAGTTAGATACTGACCACTTGGTCAAAGGTGCGTGATTGGGTAACTGTTCGGCTATTCCAAAACAAGGTCTTAGAGTTGTCTTAGTGGTGTAGAGTATGGACTGGTATAGACAACTGTCCTAGCGTGAACTAGCTCCCCGACTGCTCCTGACAGCCTCCCGAGTTGCTGTCGACCACTTTCGACCACTTTCGACACTTGATATTGCTCGATATGCCCAAATATTACACTTCGATCATGCATGTTTCATGCATGAAACATTCGTCTGGCTCGGCCTCAACAACTTCCAAGTCAGTCCACGCATGGGAGGGAAATGGCGCTAATCACCGGATTTTGGAACTTAGGTCTCTAGTTTTCCAAAATTTGCTTCTAAGTCGCTGTTTATACATATATACGTATTATATAGTAAACGATCTCATTGGGCCAGTCACAGGGGTCAGCATCAACCCTAATCTGTAGTGGACCGTGGTTCATTTTTAGCGTGGCATACTGGAAAAAAAAACCATAAAAATAAAACTACTTCAATATGCGTTCTTGTCTTGCTTCGTGTTACTGGATACGTATATGTCGTGCTCCCTTGAACCCATGAAGGCTCTGTTTGCTGAAAGAGAGCAAGCCAAGCTCCGTTTGCTCTTTCTGAGCAAGTTTACTCTCTGATAGTGCCCTCTTCTCGATCGATATTGATACTTTGTGAGGGCACCGACAAGTCCCCCTCACAAAGCCCCTCCAAACAATCTCGACAAAAGAAGCGTCAAAACAGCGCGAACGCTGTCGACGCTCGCAGTCAACGCTACGACCTACCCTCCCTTCCTCCCTCCCTCTCTCCCCCTTCCACCATGCCTTCTCCCTACCCCTTCTCAGCCTCTCTCTTTCTAACACCCTAATAACAATTAGGCGGCCATAGCGGCCATGGCCGCCTGCAACGACGAGCGGCCATGGCTGCCCACCAGCACGCGCTCCCAAACCTTAAACCCCACGAACTCATCTAAGCAACGAAAGCGTCCTCTCCCAATGCTTTTCAAAATAATGAAGAGTCTAGTATCCAACTTTCAAGAATTACAAAATAGGGCTCATACATGCCAATCTACTTATCGTCAACTCTATGTGGCAAATATGCCATGCAAATGTATGTCAAACAAAATCTAACTGACTTGTCATTTTTCCAATTGACACGTATATAGCCTGATTAGGGGGGGCGCAAAGGGATGTTTCCAAAAGCATGCTGTAACGATCCAAATAAAAAGGTAATTTGAGGTACTTTGATCGCGCGCCAATTGTACTTATACAACTTTGGCCGCATTTTGCAACGTGTCGCACGCGCCGCAACCGGCCACGTGGCGGATCGTTACACATGCTGTAGTGATTTGAGTTATTATATATTAGTTTGCATATATTTTAATGTTTTCAAATATATTTGGAGTAGTATTGTGTGGAGTCAAGTGTGAATAGGTACTCTAGTAACTTGGTTCATGTTCTTTGAACCTTCCAAGGCATTTTCGAAGTTAGAGAAAAGACCTAACTCCATGTGGCAAAAGTCAAATGTGCCATTTTTAGGTCAAAAGGACATATGTACATTATTCTAGAAAGAGGTGGCAAGTTTTGGGATGTGTTGGGTGCTAACAAACCAACATACACTGTCCTGGAAATAACTTATGTAGCAAGTATATAAACAAGAGCTGGAACATAGAAAGACATTCCAGAATCACTCTTGTACTTGCCAAAATCCAGAAATATATTAACTTTCAAGAAGCCATCTCTCTTTCAAGAAGCTACCACTTGTGTTCAAAGATCCTTGTCTTGAATAGATAAAGTATTCTGTTTTACTAAGTACTTTATCTATCTGTTTCACTACAGTGGTATCGGAGCTAGGCACTTTGGTAGCACAAGAAGATGGCCGATCCTCAAGACCAACAGCAAGCTTTCGAAGGAAGCCCTTCCTCTCCAAGACACCCTCCTCCAGCGCCGATGGGAGAGCCCACTCAAGAAAATCTGCAACAACAAGAAGCACCACAAGGAGGAGCACACCCTCCTCCAGCGTCGATGGGAGAGCCTACTCAAGGAAATCTGCAACAACAAGAAGCACCACAAGGAGGAGCACCGTCAAATCCCGTGGCAGCCGCTATAGCAAAGTTGACCCCACCACAAGGAGTTCCCGCAAATGAGTGGGCAGCCTTCCTAATGACCGTCCACAACCAAGTGGGCTTGGCCACCTATGAAGCAACCGTGCAAGCGTCAAGAGAAGCTATGGCTGCCATGGTTGCCCCTATTGCGAGCAATGCTCAAAATCCAGCCCCGGCTCAAGCGCCTCCACAAGAGCCAACGAGAGCAAGGAAACTCATCAAGCCCGGCAAACCCGACACTTTCAACCCCGGGAAAGGTGCCAACCTGAATTTATGGCTCTACCAAGTGGAGACGTACCTCGCGTTCCTTGAAGTACCCGAGGAGGACTACGTTCCCTTTGCCGTTACCTTACTTAGAGGAGCAGCAACATCATGGTGGCGTAACTATCAAGCGGCTATATATCAAGCTATGGCGCACCCCATGCTCGGCCAAGAGCCCCCACCATCATATGCAAGATGGGCAGATTTTCGTGAGGCCCTCAAGAAGCAATTCATGCCCATCAATGCGGAGAAGATTGCCCGAGGAAAGCTCCACCATCTCAAGCAAACGACGTCCGTTCAAGAGTATACATCCAGATTTCACGCCCTCACTCTTGAGATCCCCAACATGTCTCTCGAGGAGAAGATTGACCGTTACATCTTTGGCCTCAAACCCAAGGTGGCAAAGGAAGTGGAGTTACGCGACTTGACGGACTTCTCAAAGATCATTGAAGTGGCCCAAAAGGTGGATACCTTGGATTTCAAGCACTCCGTGCCTTCATCTTCACGGGTACCGACGACGCGGGTGTACGCAGCCCCTTCCACATCCGAATCTGGACCCACACCCATGGAAATCGGAGTTATTAAAAGGGACCCCGCGGCTGCCCGGAAGAGTGGAAGACCCTCCAATGACACTTATGATGCAAGAAACCAGCAAGGAGTGAAAGCAAGACTCTCCCCGGCTGAAAAAGAAGCTCTCATGACGGCTGGACTATGCTTCTATTGCAAGGAAAAGGGCCATCGTGCACTTTCATGCCCCAAAAAGTTGTCAAAAAACGGACAGCGCCGGTAGGCCAGGAGCCTACCACCCCAAGACCCACTTCACGAGAAGGCAACACGCCAAGTGAGGTGGAGACCCCCGTTGAAGACGACGTTCCAGCCCCAATGAGTTTGAGAGGTTACCTTGGAGGAGAGAAGGTCCACATCTTGGTGGATAGCGGAGCTCAAGGCAACTTCATTGCTGCAGATTTTGCCACCAAGCACGGTATTACTATGCGAACTCTTGACCACGACGAGGAGATTATGATGCCCGATGGATTCTCCTATACTACCCCTTCCAAGAAGACGTACCCCTTGGCACTCTCTATCAAGTCCTTCAAGGATAGAGTAGTGTTCTCCCCCATGCAATTGGGCAAGTACGACGTCATCCTAGGGACGCCTTGGTTGACCAAGCACAACCCCCAAGTTGATTGGAGGACCGGTACTATCAAGATCAAGAATGACATCACTTCAAGAATCTGTATTTTGCGCGCAATCCAGAATATCCAGACCCAAGACATCCAGAAGCCGGCACACGAGATACTATTGTCCGCCCTCCAACTCAAGAGACTTGTGAGGAAGGGACACGAGCTTCTTTTGGCCTTGATCACGCCAAAAGACATCAAGAAAGACATCGAGAGTCAAGAAGGCAGCCCCGTTCCCAAGGAGATACAAGAAGTCTTTGAGGACTACAAAGAAGTGTTCTCCCCGGAATTGCCCAAGGGCCTACCCCCCAAAAGATTCGTAGACCACAAGATAGAGTTGGAGCCCGGAAGCAAGCCCATCTCTCGGCCTACGTTCAAAATGTCATACACGGAGCTAGACGAAGTCAAGAAGCAAATCAAGGAGCTACTGGAGCATGGCTTCATTCGACCTAGCAAGTCGCCATTTGGAGCCCCGGTGCTATTTGTCAAGAAGAAAGATGGTACCTTGAGGATGTGTGTGGACTATCGCGCCCTCAACAAGATCACCATCAAGAATCGATACCCGCTGCCGCGCATGGATGAGCTCATGGACCGGCTGGTTGGAGCCAAGTACTTCACGAAGATTGACTTACGGAGCGGCTACCACCAGATTCGCATCGCAGAACCGGACATAGAGAAGACGGCATTCAGGACAAGATATGGACATTTTGAGTTCATGGTCCTGCCATTTGGACTCACCAACGCGCCAGCAACTTTCATGACTATGATGAACACCATATTTCAGCCCATGTTGGACAGATTTGTGGTGGTATTCATCGATGACATCCTTATCTACAGCAAGACCCTTGAAGAGCATGCGAGACACTTGAAAGAAGTCCTTGAAGTATTGAAGCAAAACAAGCTGTTTGCGAAGGAGTCAAAATGCGAGTTTGCCAAACAAGAAGTGGAGTTCCTAGGTCTCCACGTGACTGCTGATGGCATCAAGATAGACCCCAAGAAGACCACGGTGGTGGAGGAATGGCCAACCCCCACGACCAAGAAAGAACTCCAGTCATTCTTGGGATTTGCCAATTGGTACAGAAAATTCATCCAAGGCTTCTCGCACATAGCAGCCCCCCTGACAGATCTACTCAAGAAGGACAGGCTTTATACATAGACGGAGAAAGAGGAAGAGGCATTTCAAGAGTTAAAGCGAAGATTGACCACATCCCCGGTGCTCACTCTCCCAAGTCCAAACCCAGATTGGCCCTTCCACGTCATCACGATGCATCTTCCAATGCAATTGGAGCAATCCTGCTTCAAGACCAAGGCAAGGGACTGCAGCCCATTGCCTACGAGTCAAGAAAGCTAAATCCGGCCGAGCAAAATTATACAACCACGGAGCAAGAGGCATTGGCGATTGTACATGCCTTGAAGGTTTGGCGCTGCTACGTTGAAGGACGCAAGGTACTGGTCACCACGGACCACGAGGCGTTAAAGCACCTCCAGACGCAGCCGTATCTCTCAAGGAGACAAGCAAGATGGAGCGGATACTTGCAACAATACAACATCACGATTCAGTACCAGCCCGGCAAGACAAACCCGGCTGACCCCCTCTCAAGATTGCCATTAAACGTCGTAATTACATCCCTGAAGACAGATCTGGAAGCTTGATTTTCAGCCGCCTATGAAAGAGACCCTTACTACAAGAACGGAGAAGCAGCCTTGGACCCATACAAGAAGCAAGAAGGCAATTATTGGGTGAGGCAAGACTCGGGCTAGAGATGTGTTCCTAATGACTTAGACCTCCGGCTCTTGCTTCTACGAGACGCACACGACAACCCTCTTGGAGGACACTTTGGAATCCTAAAGACCACGGGCGTTCTAGCCAGGACTTATTGTTGGCGAGGCATGTCTAAGCAAGTCAAGGAGTACTGCAGGAGCTGTGACACATGCCAAAGAGTCAAGCCATCATCCCAAAAGGCGGGAGGACTCCTCCAACCACTACCAATCCCGGAAAGGCAATGGACGGACATCTNTTCAATGGACCCTATCGTGGACCTGCCCGTGACACCTCGAGGCCATAATGCAATACTCACGGTGGTGGACAGACTTACCAAGATGGCTCATTTTATTCCCACGACGACTAAGGCTACAGCACCACAACTTGCAAGGCTCATCTTTCACAACATCTTCCGACTCCATGGACTACCATCAAGAATTGTGTCAGATAGAGATCCAAGATTCACAAGCCATTTCTGG
>WELA01003960.1:0-16743 GCA_009602735.1 Mesotaenium endlicherianum
AACCCTAAACCCTAAACCCTAAACCCTAAACCCTAAACCCTAAACCCTAAACCCTAAACCCTAAACCCTAAACCCTATACAAACACTTGCCTAGCCGAAGTTGTCATGGTAATGGCAATAATTGGTGGGATGTCAAGTAGTGATATAAAGACAGCGCAGTATTGCTGGTTGGCTTAGGGATGCCTCTTAACACATATTGTTGTCTATGAAAATGAAGAAATCAATGTGTACGTATGCATACGTAGACATAGGTGTATATAGATATTCACATATGCAAGTATTTCAGTTCATTATGTGCTACACATATATTCCGTCGTCTTGAACTGTAGTAAGCCATGTGGGTGTTTCTCCACCGGAAAAGAAAAAGAGGTGCAGAAGTGTTTTTTTGTTATTTAGTGTACTTGTCAGGCATATCTTTGGTACCACTATGTTAAATGCAGCGACGCAGAGGTGCACGTATACAAATATATCATGTCAACCACCTCTTTAGTAATCAATATCACAAAGTTAGCAAAATTTGCACAGCGGAAGATTCAGAAATGTGCTTCCAATTGAGAATCTCCTACCAATATCTACCCCAGCGCCTTCAAGTAATAACACTAGACATTCACGAAGTATTAACTTCATCTACATCTGCTAAAAAAAAATTCCAGGCGGGGGGCCTATGGTCATAAATTGACCAGGAAATTGTTTAGTGGTTGCTGACACGTCCCTTTTGGCAATGTAGGAAACGTACTTACCTACGCCTTAGTAGATGTATCTCTTTGAGCTTGTTGCCTATAGTGTAGGCTTTTTAGCGCTACAGGTTGGTGCAAGAACGGAAAGACATTCGATGGAAAAGGGCCGCCATCTGTTTAAGCGTATAGATGACGTGTGAGAGAGTGTAAGTCTGTATCAGTTACAATCAGCCATAAATATAAGAGCTTAACAGAAAGTTGCATGTGAAAATGCCTCATGCTGCGACTAGGTGCCCGAGAGTTGAGCAATTGCAGCTACGCTCATAGGAACCTGCTACAGATCCTCTTGGCTTACTCAGCTTTTAGTGATTGCCAATCTTTAAGCACCAAGCCATAGACAGTCTGCAATAGCCACCAGAGAGAGGACCATTGTTGCAATTGCTCGCGTGCATCTGGCGGTAAAATGTAAACACAAGCTCTTAAGACTCATACGAGACGCAGTTGCCAATTGCTAACTTTGTACTCTGCAGATGTGCCAGCCATTGATGGCTTGTGTCATGGACCTCCAAAAATGGACATGAACCATGCACATAAGCCATCAAGCAATCTGCGGGATGCCAAGTCTGCAGCAAGCTGCACCACCCTGGATCCAGAGCAGAGTAGAAAGTTATTGTCCACACGTGAAGGTGGGCACGCTAGCAGGATGATTAGGAGGTTGGCAGTCCAATGGCACTGAAGCGTTCTTCGTGAAGCACACGAGGCACCAAAAGTGGGACCTTCCCAAGATCCCGTCTCTACCATCAAGCAGGAATGTCTCGATTGCCCAGGTAGCATTCAATCTAACTGGCACGCAGAAGGCTCTGCAGCAAATTGTCAGAATTTGCAATCTGAAGGTGTCGAGAGTTCCATTTAGACTAGGAAGAGTTAAACAAGGTCCTTCCACATTAAGCAGACCTGGGAGTTTTGCCTCCATATATAATCATCACATGCGCTGTCTATAGCTCTCATGCTTCAATGCACAGCCAAGCATTCACTCGGTGCTACAAGACTGTGTCAGCAGAAGAGGGTACAGGAAGGTACATTACCTGAGGGCAAAAGTGTCTTGAAGAAGATGACGACGTCAGGACTCGCCCCACCAATCCTGATGCAGAAGGGGCCACTAGTGCAAGCCTTCCCTGTGGTCCTTTTCAAAGGGGAGAGGTTGCCTGTTAAGTCGGCTGCCTCAATGACTACTTCCTCGCCACCCCGTGCAGCGTGACGGAATTGCGCCCTATCAACTTATTGGAAGGACCTAGTGTTCCATACTCTTAACGGTGATAGCCGTTGATGCCCAAGATGTTAAGACGGGCACTTGAGAGGGACAGAATGTCATGGGCACGTGGATGCACATGTCTGATCTAGGTAGTGCTAAGAATGGGTACATAGTCGTGCGAAGACTCAACCCAAAGCTCATGAGTGCCATAGACAAGCGGACTATCACTGCAGTTAGCTTATGTCTAATCTACGTTTCATCTCCTCATATACGGCATACGTGATACAAGATGCTGGTGCCACTTTCAGGAGATTCGGCAGAAGGCCCTTGTAGAACCCCCAGAATCCCTCATACTGCCAAGTTTTCCGGAAGCAGTCCACCATGCCAGCAAACTGAATTGGCGAACTCGCTGTCTGCGCCTGCAGTCTGCATCACAACAGGTGCATCTATAGTTTCAATATGAAGGAGTTAAAGTGTCACATTCAATGCCAACATTGCAACTTCTCCGTGCCCGTAATGCACACTGCAAGCATGCCAAGCATCATACGAGATAAGACTGCATACCAGATGAGAGGTAGCATGTGGAAGTTGGCATAGAGCTGATACATCCTCTTACTAGCAAAGTCCATCAAGACTGTCAAGTACTTTCAGCCAAAGACAAGTTACCGGACCTGCTCTATTAAGCAAACAACATACCTTGTTCGAACAAGCTGCAGCGGATAGACAGCTGTAGCCCCGAGGGCACCTGAGATGGTGCCGCATGCCAGCTGCGCCATGTGCCCTTTGTCTGCAACACACTTGCCCAAAACATATGCGCGCTGTAAGAATAACGTACAATTTAGATCGTCCCCATCCCATTGCAGACACTGGGGCACCATGTACGAGGGCGGCTGCAAGGGTGTCATTCACCGATGCGATAAAACAAACATAATATTGAAAGCTGGTGGATATGGATGCGATGCTCTTACTGGGGCCATCAGGAAGGTAGCGATGGGCCAAATCCCTCATTTTCTCATACGCAGCCAGGTCTATCCCAGCATAAGGGACCATGCCCAACAGCGACGGGGTAAGGCCTCGATAGAAAGCCACAGGGCCCTCCTGAGCCAGCATTGTCCTGGCCAGCTTCCAGACCTGAGGCGTTCCCAATTGCCCACCCTTATGCGTTTGGAGGCGAGTCTTTACTACATCCATCGGGTATATGACAGTCTGAGCAGTTGCTCCTGCCATCCCACCTGCAGCGAGGCGCCCAAAAGTCCCAATTTCCTGCAAGCTCAGGTTGTTTGAAAAATAGGTGTCAGTGTAGTCGAAGGAAGTAGTGCTGCCAAAGCTGAAAGATGGTGCAGGGGCAAAGAGCTCAGAAAAAGACCTGCGCTGAAGGCCAGATCGACAGCATAGGGCACCATATTAAACATGGTTGTGGTATGCCCAGTATTGGTTCTAGAGCAAAATATAGGGCAGCCAATGCTCAACTACAGAGGGTGCTAATTCAGTCAGCCCTTAGCTACCAACCAAGATGAGCAAAACTTATATGTTATAAACGTACCTCCAAAGGCTCTCCATGCGAGTCAATACCCACAATATACTTCTTAGCCACTTCGTAAGAATAAAATTTTATGGCCTGCTCGGGAGCAACTTTGACTATATTTATTCCATTGCCTCGAAAGTATCCCACTAAGCCACTATCCTTGTATATCTCTGTGAGACCACCAATCACACCCATCGACTTAGGAGCAGCCGTCTGAACTTGCAAAAGTACTTTCAGCCTATCTAGAGGAGCTGTTGCTGTTCTTGAAACGGCACCAGCAGTCCCTCCAGCACAGAGGTACTTCCAGGTGCTCAAATGACGGCTGATACCCTCTGGGATGACAGCCTGCTCTCCAATGTCTACCTGGCATTCCTTTTCCCAGTACTGCACCCAGCCACCCCACAGTTCTTGCTTCAGTGCCAATGCACAAGGTAAATTGAACTGCATCATATATTGCTGCTGCTCACCTGTAATTGTGCGTGTGTATACAGGCCCTGAGGTGGGTAGCAAAGTTACCAACACACGTTCTACATAGAAACCCATATGACACCGGGAGATGACCTCTCCAGACAGCTATGCCTTTGCTTGCCAGAAGAGGTGGTAAATCTTTCACTCATGAAGGGCAAGCAGGAACCTTCAAACTGTCAGAAGAATGCAGGTCTTCAAGTACAAGGCGAAACTCACCTGGTAGATTCTTGCCATCGTAACCTCGTGAGGGTAAAGCAGCAAGAAATCACGCCATTCTTTGAAGCTTATGATGCCATTGTTGTCGGCATCGATACGATCTACAAATTGATGAAGCTCTGAATTTTTCAAATTAATTCCTGCAATGATATAAACTTCAAGTAGTCTCTGAGTTTGTTTGATAAATAATGCCCATTGCATCCAGTAGTACTACATAGTAGTTGTACTTAGCCATAGTAACCTGTTTCTCAAAAGTATGCTACAAACCTTGTTTATTCTGAAATACGGTGATAAGCTAGCGGATAATAACAGCAGTCAACACGACTAATGGATACCAGGTTGAAAGAGTAGTATTCAGAAAGTTTAGATGCTCTACGGTTCTGCACTCACAATCCTCTCAGTAGCGGTGCATGCACAATGTTGGACAACATTCTTACCTGCTTTATTCAGTGCCCTCTTAAGATCATCTGGGTATATGGTTCCATCATTTTCAAGGTCGATCTCACGAAATAGCTGGTACAACTCCAGTTCTTTTGAGTCCAAGTACCCACGGAATTCTTTGTAGTCACATTTGCCGTCTTGATTCTGCACGCATGGCACCTCCCACTCTTTTACCACCCTTAATTTTAAAGCCAAGATGTACAGTGACTTACTGAGGTTAAAGCGTGCAAAATAAAGATTATTGTCAGTCCTCACATGGTCCAAGTCCTAAAAAGAATGTATTATTCATCCATTTCTTTGCAAACAACATTATAATATCAAGTATGCATAAGCATAAGCACTGCACTCATTACGTCCAGGCTCTCAGTTACTTTTAACTGTCGACAATGACTTGACAGCAGTTCAGGGGAAAATGGTGAATCCTTACGAAAAACGTGTTCTTTTCACCCAATCATACCTGATCACAGGCTTCAAGTAATTCACGCGCATATTTATAATGTGCAGGAATGGACAGAGTGCGAAAGCCATCCTCGATTTGTTGCCTGTCTACAGCACCTGCAGACATCAGAAAAGTTACGCAATTTTACTCGACAATATGAACAATGTACAACTCTCTCAGCGGGCTGACAAAAGCTATACTGCGGTCAGGTCCAGAGGGAAGCAATTTGATGGCGTCATTTTGGTATGTGCTTTTCCCAAAACGAATATACTTATCCAGAAGACTCAACGAGCACCACGGTAAAGAACACTCCACAAATCAGAACTGACAAGTCTGGACACTCCTTATACTACGCATGTACTCCTTCCTTATTGCAGGAACAATCCACTCACTTGCCTGTATTGGCGGTATCAAAAGAGCTGAAGAGGTGCTTTATCCGTTCTTCTCTATTTTCAGCTGATTCGTCTAATGCCATAGCCACTTCCTCTAGAGTCGGTCTGCTTTCATCCATTGAGGAATCCGGAAGAGGTTCCTGGTGTGCCATTGTCGGGAATGACGACATGCCAATGAAAAGAGATTTCTTCCTCAATCGTGAACAATATACGGTAAATTCATAAATTGGATGTCTGCAATATTGTGATACTTGGTCACGATAAAATAATGAACTTAAATGCACAGCATATTGATTGCGAACAATGCTAATACAGCTCACTTCCTCACTTGCACAACATATTAGTGGCGTAACATATGCTCTCCACTGGTCTGCTGGTCTAGCAGAGGCCAGTGTACATCACACGGATACATGAGCTATGGTCACTTCTTGACCGTGGGAGCTCTATATGTAGTGGCGACCTGTGGTGACCTGTAGTGAACGAATAAGAGGAGCTAGACCGAAGCTAAATCCTAGCCGGAAGCTAGGTGCGGAATTCAAAAACAACTGGCCGAACCGCATCTCTTCAAATTGTGCCTCCGCTCCACTCCGCTCTTCCCTCTCTCCCAGGTCTCTCCCTCTCTCTCCGCTCTTACCTCCCGTTGTGCTCTCATGCACGCGGCACGCCGAAGGGACCTCATTCGGGCTCGTAATGTAACTTTTTGTACAGGTGTCGCGATTAGTATCTTTGTAGGCTGCGCGTGCGGGCCATACACTGAAGCAGGTCGGCGATGCAGGTGAGCCCGCGCGCTCTCAAGCGTGTGAATATGGATCGCCAGGACGACTGAACTACGACAACTGTAGGTCATTCAAGGCTGCACCTCAGTTCACAAGGATTGTTAGAAGCTGAGCATAGTTGCTGGAAGATGCTAGTCTAATCACGCCGGATTTAGCTCTTTGCACACTTGAGAGATCGGCAGCAGATTGCTAGGCTTTAGGATGATATCTGAGAAAAAATTCAAAAGAAGACTAGGGATGGAGACGGCTCTGCTTTGAACAAGGTGAGGCCTTTGTGTCTTTCCTTAAGTTTTCATAAGTCACGTACTATCGTTGAGCACAATGTTTGTGTGCTACCGACACCCGAGATGTTGAATGTAAACTTGAGGTAGCTCCGCACTTGGAAAGAGATGCTCAAGTGTTGACCACCGGCTAGGAGTAGCGGTGATCATAAGCAATCTAACTTTCAAGATCTTTTATTGCAACTGACAGTCAAAGACAATCTGCCACGCGCGGGCGGAAGTCGCGGCGAGTCAAAATACGGCACGGAAGCTCGTTGACCACAGGAGACCAGGCCAGGATGACCCGACAAGGTTAACCCAGGACCAGGGGCTTTGAACAACTCACGCGTGGTGATGTGTGATCTGTATATTACAAACAACTCCAATGCTCTGGGATGGGTTAAACGAGCAGGCCATGTCATAAATGGGGCTGAAAGCAACAAGGTCAGAGATGGCCACGACACACTTGATAGTCGTGGCCAAATGAGTTGAAACTTTGCATGAAGCTAAGTAATAAGTATATATACATATGAAACAAATTTGAGCTTATTCCACCTTATCTGTCCAAACGGCGCTTGTAGCCATATAAGTGGGATCTTTGATCGCTTTCATATTTTAATGCATTTGAAAATTTGTAGTATTAGTTTGTATAAATATAAGTGTGAATAGATACTCTAATGACTTGGTTCATGTCCTTTGAACCTTTTAGGCGATTTCCAAAATTAGAAATATAATCTATTAAAACACCATGCGACAAGAGTCAAAAATGTCATTTTAAGATCAAAAAGACATATGTACATTATTCTAGAAAGAGGTGGCAAATTTTGGGATGTGTTGGGTGCGAACACATCAACATGCACCTTCTTAGAAGTTACTTGTCTAGCAAGTATATGAACAAGAGCTAGAACATGGAGAGGCATCCTAGAATCACTGTTGTACTTGCTAAGTTCCGAAAATACATGAACCTTCAACAACCCGTCTCTCTTTCAAGAAGCTACCACTTGTGTTCAAAGATCCTCGTCTCGACTAGATAAAGCATTCTATTTTACTTAGTACTTACCTCTCAATATGAGGTGTTGAGTAGAGTATTGCTTATTTGGAAACTCAACTCTACAAGTCTTGGAAGCAACAATTGTGGAAGTACGGCTCCATGTAATCGCGCCTACTAATCTGCGCACCTACAACACATACTGGATACGTTTCCAGCGTTGGTGCAAAATCACAAATGCATAAGTTGTAAAATTTTCTGGCGTCAGTTGAAGTTGTTAGGCTGTGCTGCTTGTATCTCATCCAAGAGCATGTCACATTGTCTACATAACACTTGTGGTCAACTGCTATTTTTTGTGCGCATTATATAACGAAGCGTCATAGTCCCACAATGCACAACAAAATCAAGACCCGTAGGAAATCCGCGCAAAGGTTGCTACCCAGACTTCACACCAGATATACTGCCTACAGGACCAAAACAATGCCTATCTTTGAATGCTCATACTACAATCAGTGCTTATGTGGTACATAAGAGCCATATATATACTGAATCTACTTTGAGTAAGCAATCTGGCACTGTACTTTTTTCGATTTTTCCGGGATTTTTTGGTGTACTTTTTTGTACTACAAGGAAAACACACGTGTGAGGTCCCACAAGTACATTTCTTCTCAGCACAATATCCGAAAAAGTACAACTTATTTTTAGGTCCTGATTTTTTCTAGCATTTATCCTGATGTAAGGAGGACAGTGCACTTTACAAATATACAATTCATTTAGTATCCTAGCTGCTACACCAACCCAATGTTTGGGACCCAATTGACACCAAGTTTTTTGGTCATTGGTCCCATAAGGAATCTAGGAAATGCATCATGCAGATTTATTGTTTGGTGCATAACTTTTACAATTCTTGATGGAAATCATTGAAACAAGTTCAGGCATGCTTAGAAGACCTTACACAAGCACTATGAAACATGAAAGCACCAAAAATATGTAAAGCGAAAATTATGAGTCTTGTCATATATGGCTCCATGGTCGACGCGTCGGAAAATCTGGTATATGGCAGATGGTGTGAGCAAAAGAAAAATTAATCTTAGAGTTATGCACCTTTCATCTATGCTATTGTTGAGGAGCACCAGTGGGCAACCTCTTCCTACCACAATCTAGATGCTCTATGTTTCTGGTAGTGTGAAAATTTCAAAGCAAGAAGTGGGATGTAAAGCAACGTTACAAGGTATACACATGAACTGGCACCTCTTCTTCCTTGCTGCAGCTCCTAAGTCAAAGTACTTAGCACTACACACCACACAGCTTGCCCTTTCTTCTTTCTTCACCTTGTCAAGAAAGTGCCTCTTAGTCCACCTCTGCTCTCCAGCAGCTCCTGCTGCACTTGACCTGGTCTGCCTGTCGCGAGGATGTACCCACTTTGACATCTCCCTCATTAGTTGCAACATGAACAAGTATCTGTCAGCTTCAGAGTGGGCCAGCTTATATAATGTGTATGCATTAGCAATGGCACCATCAAACAAGCCCCGATACAGGCGGTGCCACCACTTCCTAGCTTCCTAGCTTCCATGTTATAGTGCTTCACAATCTCAGGTGCAGGTATAGTCTTAGTCTCTCCTCCCTTTTGTGTCCTCTCAACCTCAACTACGGTAAGACCTCGACAGTTAGACAAGAGATACACAGGCTTCTTGCCTTGCCAAACTACAGCTACCTGTTCAGGCCATTCTGACACGAGCGCTGTTATTGACCCTTGTTCCGCCTCTTTCTCTCCTGCAGGGATGTCTAAGACCAGTTGCTTAGTAGGATTGTGCATTCTATTTACAACTGTGCCTGTTGCTCCATAGCCAAGCTCTGACAGTGCTCTCACAAGTACAGGACTTGTGAAGCCTCTATCTAATATAAAGCTGTAAGTCTGACCCTCAAGCAAAGTGTTGACCATCTCCAAAACAACAGTGGTATTTCTGCTAGGTCTCTTGACCTTGTCAAACACTACAAAGTCCCAGCAGTAATATGTGACACTATCAACCAGTGTGAACAACTCAATGCCAAATTTATAAGGCTTCTTAGGACAATACACCCGGACTGGACACTGTCTAATTCTAGTTGGGATAAGTCTCTCATCAACCATCATGTGCACACCGGGATTATTATGCTCCTTGAATGCTCTTTAGAGTAGATCTATGAAGGGTTGACAGAGCTTATACTCTGCAGAATTAGGAGGAAATACATCTCTGCTTGCATTAGAAATAATATGCATGTATGCTTTTATCTAGATCCACCTATCTCTAGACATGTATTTGCCATAGGCAGGAAACTTGACAGGACCAAAATTGTCATTCTTCCAGTACATAGTGTACCTAGGCAAGGGATTCAATGCCATAGCAATACACAAGCCATGCCACTTGATGAGCTCACTAGTGGTGAGCTAATTCCATTGCTTTGCACCTTCATTATGTGCATATGCATTGGTAGCAGAAGCCATAGAGTCATACTAGTCTATACCAATGAGAAGGCACAAAACAGCAAAGGGGCTGAAGCTGTGAAAGTGCCTTGTGCTCACTCTGGCCAGGCCTGTGGCCAGAGTGCTGACAGGCTTCTTTAGTCAAGGTGGAACTTCACCTTCAGCAGCAGGCCTCTAGGAGTACTCCTCTCTGTTGGCAGGCTCCTCAACTTCTTCTTCTTCAGCAGCAGCAAGCACCATTGGCTCTCCTTCAAACTCCAGCTCCGTGTCTGAGCTGTACTCCTCTTCATCTGAGTGCCTATTCTTCTTCTTGCTGTAGCCCCTCTTTGCCCTCCTCTTAGCAGTCTCCCTTGCCACTACCACCCTGTTCCTTCTCTCTTCCCTGTTAGCAAGTACAGACATGTCTGGTCCTGTCTGTTTTGATGGTCTCCCTCTTTTTCGTGTTGACTCTACCAGTTCTAAGCCTGTTTCCGACTCTTCCTCTATGTATCTGCTACTGGTGTGGGAGTGTGTTCTGGTGGTGTAGGAGTTTCTTCTGGTGGTGTGGGAGTATTTTCAGGTTCGGGAGGGTGTTTACAATGCTAGAAGTAACTTTAATCACATGAGAAGCAGGAAGCTGTGAAAGTGGGTCCGAAGAGGCCTCAACTCTAACAACTCCCTCATATGGGCAAAACCAACGAAATTCGGGGATAGAAGGCATGTATTGTAGTATTTGCCTGCGTCCCCATGTTTTGTTCTCTCCATCATAGCCAAAAAAGATCTTGAACTTAGTTTCTTTGGTCTTATGCACCTCTTCCTCTAAAATTCCGACCAAAAAAAACTCTTTGTAGTGCTCTCCAAACTCTTGTGCTTCCCAAGTTTCACCATAAATTTTACTAGATTTTAGTATCTTAGTGCCTACGGCTATCGGGGGGCCTGTAGACAAAGAAGCGATGTGAGCCATGGCTTATGTAGCATGCAAAGCGAAAGAAATGACAGACAGAAAGAGGCCTGTTCGAAGGTCAAAATCGAGACAGAAAGTGACCTCTTCGTGGCCGGCAAACTTACATAACTTCATATATTGGCCGTTATGGCTAAAACTAATTTGCCGGAGGGGTTTGAGTCATGACACATCCAATGAGCCTATTTTCAGACAATTTTGATTAAAAAAAAGTAGGCTAAGGGGGTGTAGAATTTTGCCTAGTTATGGGACATAATTTGGTTCCAGAACCAAAATAGGACCCACAGTATAGCTAGTTTTTAAGTACAACATAATGCTAGTCGCACACGCAACCCTGACAGCTACCTTAAAAAGGCACGCGAGGCCAGGTGCCACTATTGCATCGCTAATGAAGGCGGTTGCCATGATGTTCACGTATAGTGCTGTTGGTGCTATTCCAATCTGGCCAAAACTAGAATCCAGAATCTCAACATAGCGGGTATTCCAAACATCACAGTTATGAACTTGCACCTCCCGACCCTTTAACAAATAAACTTGGTGAGGGAGCATGGGGCGCCCTGCATGCGAGCAATTCAAAGTGGTGCGCAGTTAAAATGTTATGTCGGTTAATAGTTGAGATACCAAGTATGCTCTAGATGGGTCCATAATTCGGCACATCTGAGCGAATGGCCGACCTTCACTCCATCCAGCCTCACACACCACGGTGAATAGGTGGTGCAAGGGACTATTCTCCGTCGTAGGCCTTATAGAGAACATGGATACTCACTCCTTGCGGAAAGGGCCAACTACAGCAGCCACCAACTTGAGTGTCCAAGATGCAATAGCCCAAAACATGGACCGATAGAAATTTGCTCGAGGAAAAGAGTCATACGTGCTTCATCTGCAGCAGTCTTTGGCAGCTGCGGCCCAAGCCACAGCGGTTTTGGATGATGCTAGCGATATCCCACATTGCAAAAGCAGATACAGGCAGTTTCTAGACGCAAGTAATTTAGCTAGGTCTGAGCATTAGAACTAGTCGACAGGAAGGTATTTAACCTTTGCTGCACCACTAGAATAGCTTACCATTACCTTCTATGCTATTATATTGCATATTACTACTCATATTATTCTTTCTATCATCACATTTCTTTCAAGATCAAGCAAATTGAACACAAATTGTCAAATTGAAGGTAAAAAGTTTGACACGTGTTAAATTTTTCAATTTCACACGTTGCCGTTTGTGCTTGACACAGCTAAACCCCTCTGAAGGCGTTCTTGTGCAATGCGGCCTTCATAGCAACACGACGTAAGCTGCTACAAATACCCACCCACCCACCCCTGTGAGCCCCATACTGAGAGTTGCAAAGGGTTTGCAAGGGGTCAGGCATGAGCTTCTATTTTGTACCAGCACCGATAGCTAACATGCGCAATGGTGTTGGTTTTCTCTTGTTTGTGCTTTCATGTCAATTGGCAGTAAACTGTGGAGAGCATCTTGCGACCAACTCCACCATAGCAGTAGCACCATATTGGCTTTTGCGAAAAGTGACATCTTCGTACGGTTGCACCATAATTGGTGCAATGTTAATCAAACATTTGAGAGGATAGCACAGAGTTTTTCTAACATAGTTAGGTATGTATATTCTAGGGTAACAAAATGTGAGTAGACTTACAGAGGAATAGGCAAAAATAGACCACGCGCTTGTAGCATATTTTTACTCCTACTATTCGCATATTCCTACTCCTACTATTCTTTTTGTCATCACATTTCTTTCGGGAGCAAGCAATTTGAACACAAATTGTCAAAGTGGATAGTCTTGAGGTCATTATACACTTTACCTATAGGTTATTATAGCAGCAAAAATTTTAGCAACATTAGATTTTGATTAAGGATGGGTAGCAAATTTTGTATTGTGCCAGTACATACATAAATTATATTAGCATGACATTCAATATTATTTGGAGAGTACACCAACAATGACAACCATTTGCTATATAATGAAATATCTCACTTGTATATGTAACTATAAGTGGCTACTGTTGTGAAATGGCAATAATGTTATCACCTTGTCTAGTACAAAGACATTCAAGAATGCGCCTCCCCCAAAAATCAATAAGGTATACAAACTACTTCACAAGCTCATGATTTTACTGGGAGAAGCTCCTTCCCCATGCACAAGAAACCTCAAGGTCCTCTAGGAAACAACTTATTGTTGTTGACCTTATAGACACATCAATTTGGGGACTTTGCATGGGTTACGCAAGCTAGTCAATTTGCATTGGTCAGTATATGGGAGTCGCAAGGGACATGCATGGTTGAGTCACATGGGATGCACGGGCAGAGATGCAGATGGGTATGCAAAACGAGACGTTACAGGGGCAGGGATTGAAAGGCGCAGTGGGCTATGGCAAAAGGGTCATATGCATTCAACGCTCATCGTTACTCTCAGCAAAGTCATAACAAACGATTTCCATGCACCTTTGAGACTGCATAAAGAAACCAACTTCCCCACATTCCAACACTGGTACCTTCATTTAGCTAGAGGTCACCATCTTCAAAGACCGACATGACATGCACGTGATCATAACGGGCATCTTGCAAGAAAAGTGATAACAGCTGCACATCATTTGGAGTCAACCCTTTCATCTCACGAAAAATAGAACCAACATGACCTGTGTCATGATTTATTGAGTCGAGGTTGCCGCACGAAACCAAGCTCCACATGTGTGAACCATCAACCTAGGAAGGCCGACTTTGCATAGACTTTACGCATCCATACGTTGACCTTTTTTCAATTTCCAAGTCACCAAAGTGTAGCGCGTCGAGTCACCTTCCGAATGGCACCGGGTTCGCGTCATTTGGTCATGTATCGCGCGAGATATGAGCGATTTGGTCCGCGTCACCTACCGGCCCCTAGCGGATCCTCACCAAAGGGCAATTTGTGTTTCAATGTGCACATTCTTGCCTATTCGTGACCCCCTAAAACCCCTAGCTAGTGCACACAAATCCGCGAGTCCCTTAGCCTACATAAGCTTTGCATTTCCATAGTATATGTGCNACACGAGAGGTGATTCCCCTCCGCGAGACGCGCGCCCGCTTCGTCACGCCGCTCTACGACGACAGGGATCGCACACCTCCTTACGACGACACGCAGACCCGCGGGGACACGCCGCCATGCGACGACACTCGAGACCAACGCCGCACTCCGCCCTTCCGGCCCCTCTCAGCTGGCGACGACGCTCAGTCTTCTTCCGAGGCGCATTTCGTGATGCTGGCCCCTACAGCTCCGCGCGCCAGCGTCCCTCGCAGCCACATCGCTGGCGACGGTCCCTCCGGGTCACCTCCTCCCAAAGTGGCCCGCACCAACAGCAGGCCGCCCAGTCGTCACCCATTTACAGCCGCCGCACGCACACGGCTCATGTCTAGTCTCCGGCAGCCCCAGGACGCGCCCGTCCCACGAGGTCAGCCCCGGCCGCGAGTCCAGCTGGCCCCTCGCCGGCTAATTCAATCCCCGCAGGAGGTCGACAGCTCCGAGCGCTCCGTCTGCACAGTCCCCTCTGCAGACATGCGCGTACGCCAGCAAGCTTACTTCGACCCGCACCCCTACTTAACTCCGCGTCCCGTTCTCGACCAGCTGGCCCACGCGGCCTCGCACCAGACTGACCGCGACCAGCGCGACAGGTGGCAGCAGCTGTGCGTGGCTTCGGCCCGACGTCAGGCCCGCGCTGTCTCTCCCACAGCCCTGCAGGATGCGCGCCTGCGGTGGCGCACCTACCAGGACCACGCACGGGGGGAGCGTCCGCAGCCGCTCACTGACCGCATCCCCAACCTTACGCGTGACTATGCAGACCGTGCTGTGGCCGCCCTCTGCATGGCGTCACATCAGCACAGCGCCGAGCGTACCTTCTCGCCGCCCGCTCAGCCCGGCACCCCTGCAATGGGGTGTCGCCCACTTCCGACTCCTATCTGCGCAGACGCTCTAGACGAGCGGCCCGGCGGCATCGTCCTCGTTGAACTCTTCGCCGGCATCGCCACCGGGTTACTCGCGACCTTACAGGCCGGCATCCCAGTGCGCCGCTACGTCTACGTCGATCCCAATCCTGAGGCCCAGCAGGTGGCCCGTCGGCAGATGGCCTTGGGTCACGAGCGATTCCCTGACCTCCTTCCCACGCACGCATTCCGCCGCGCTCAGACAGACTGGCCCATGGACATCCGCGACATCACCGTCGAGCATGTCACCCGACTTGGGCCCATTGACCTCGTCATCGCCGGTTGGGAGTGCCAGGGTTTCTCCAGAGCCGGGCGTGGCAGGGCGCTTAGCGATCCCCGCACGGCCCTCTTCTGGCACTTGCTCCGCGTCCTCAACATTGTTGAGGATCGCCAGCCGCCACACACACTCGCGTGGCTCCTGGAGAACGTGGCCGCGCGCCACAATCGCCGTCCCGATGTTAGCGCCGACTTTGCTCTTTGCAGCAGCTACGTCGGCCGCGAGGCCGTCATCGACGCTGCCCAGATTGGTTCCTTCGCGCACCGCGTCCGCGCCTACTTCACAAACTTGGCGATGCCCGGTACTCTCGAGGCGTTGGCCGCCTCTCATCCACGTCACACACGCACCGTCGACTCCATCCTCGATGCCCCTCGTCTGGCCCAGCGCGTGACGGCGCTACCACATCCCTCCATGGCGCAGTGTGAGGTCCTGCATGACGTCACTCGCGCGCTGCCGACTTTTGTCAGCCGCTACGACAGCGACGCCTTCGTCGGAGATCAGCGCGGGATGGTCATTGACCTAGAGACTGGCCTGTTTGACCGGCCACGCCCTGCAGAGATGGAGCGTGCCATGGGCTTTCCGCCGCATCTCACGCAGGTGGACGGTCTCACTGAGGTGAACCGCATTCGCCTCTTGGGGCAAGCAATCGACGCCAACGTCCTCACGTGGATTCTGCTGCAGACGCAAGCCTTAACGCCTCTCTACGCCGCAGCCCGGCATCCCGAGCTACCTCGGCCTGCCGATGATATGGACGATGACTCCACCGCCGATGACAATCAGACCCCGCCAGGCACGACGTGGCATCCTCAACGCGCAGGGCCTGCACCGCCAGCGCGCACCCGCGCCCCCTCCCCACCGCCGCGCGGGGAGGACTCTGGTTCGCTGGGGGGGGGCCGGCGGAGAGAGGAGTCCTCACAGCGACCCAGGGAGCCCCAGTCNCCCCGGTCACCTTTTCTTTTTCCTTGCTCGCAGGCAGACGATCGCTCGCAGGCAGACGGTGCCAGGCAGCTGGCCGCAGCTGCCACAGTGCAGGTACCTGCGGCAGGCCGAGCGCCAACCGCTGCAGGGCAGGTGACATCTGCAACACCACGGTCTACCCCAGCGGCAAGAGAAGAGACCCCAGCTGCAGGCCAGGCGACGCCACCAGCTCCACCGACATGGAAGCTGGGGGGGACACTCACCACGGCACAGGCTGCATAATTGACGGCACTGCTGGACGGGAGGCGCAGCACCAGCTTTGCCAGCGGCATGCACGAGCTCGGGCGCTATCGGGGGACCCCATGCGGATTACTCTCACGTCGCAGGAGCCCATTTTCCTGAAGCGTTATCGTTACAGCCACTTTGAGGATGGCCTGATCAGCGCGCAGACAGGTAAGCTGGAGGACAGCCGGCTCATTCGGGAGTCCTCCTCTCGCTATGCCGCACCCACGGTCATGCCAGCCAAGAAGGATGCCTCGGGCAACTGGTTCGAGAAGAGGATGTGCGGTGACTATCGTAGGCTGAACGAGGTCACCGAGCAGGACAGATATCCTATGCCGACGCCTGACGAGATCTTTGACGACATTGGCACGTGCACTTGGTTCTCAGTGCTGGATCTGCGTCAGGGCTTCAACCAGATTCCCATCGCCGAGGAGGACCAGCATAAGACGGCGTTCTGGGGA
>WELA01003960.1:19394-48254 GCA_009602735.1 Mesotaenium endlicherianum
ACTTTGCATAGACTTTACGCATCCATACGTTGACCTTTTCTCAATTTCCAAGTCACCAAAGTGTAGCGCGTCGAGTCACCTTCCGAATGGCACCGGGTTCGCGTCATTTGGTCATGTATCGCGCGAGATATGAGCGATCTGGTCCGCGTCACCTACCGGCCCCTAGCGGATCCTCACCAAAGGGCAATTTGTGTTTCAATGTGCACATTCTTGCCTATTCGTGACCCCCTAAAACCCCTAGCTAGTGCACACAAATCCGCGAGTCCCTTAGCCTACATAAGCTTTGCATTTCCATAGTATATGTGCATCTTTGAGGCTATAACTTGGTGACTGCATCACCTACTCCTAGAGGAAGCTTCCTCAACTTTCAGATCCACTTTTGAGGCGCTATCTAGGTAGAACCACCCAAGGTAAGCTCGGCCAATGAGGGACATGTAGCATATCCTACGCGCCTTGCTTTGATTGGTTTGGGTTATGCTTAGCCTATAGGAGTGCTAGTACATTGCCTTGTACACATTAGTGGACATAGGAGAGCCTCCTAGAGTGACTACATGCATTGGATCCGCCGCGTACCCCGGCGGATTTCCAGGAGTATAAATACTAGAGATGTCCCTAGAAGAGACATCTTTAGAAGTCCATTATGCCAGGTGTAAGTAACAGAGTTTATCAGTAAAGTTCATACTTTTATCTCTTGTGTTTTCAGGACCACTGAGTTACTCTCTTGTGAAGAGCAAGCCCTCCAGGCTTCCAGTCACTTGAAGAACTTCACAAGTGGTGAGCAAAGTCACAGCTTAAGCCCTTGCCATAGGACTACTCTGAAGATCATGATGTGCTTCCAGTGATCTTTTGGGCCATACTTCATTAGTTGTTTTCCTACCAGATTACAGTCTTGAGGTGCTCACTCCGGAGAGTACACATTCCTTAATTAAAACATTTGACGCTTGACTCCCTTTTTGGCTATAAAGCCATTTGTATTATAGACTTCATTGCAGCAAAGCCTGCTTGTCTATTGAGTGTTGCTTATGCCGACAAGGCGCACCCAATCTCCTAACGCACGACACCTGCTGTGATGATAAAAAGTTTGACTTTATACTCCTATTATCCTACAGCTAAAAACTGCTTCCATCTTCTTCATGCCCTACATTGCTACCTTAACCTCTTCCAAACCTATCAATAGTGTCCCAAGGTATGCTCTCGCAGGCTTGGACTGCGCCATACCCAAAGACAGGAACAAAACCACTCTAGATATTCACGCGATGTCTTTATAGCCGGGTGGAAAGCCTGCGAGGGGCAGCGCTGGCACCGCTTCCGAGCGGCTTGAAGGTGGTCGCCTGCAGTGGGTCGCCGTGCGCCGAGAAGCCCGTGCCGCCCTTCTCGAGGTCCACAATGTGCTTCTTCTTGCACGGCTTGGCGCACACGGTGCACGCGCCGTCCGTCGCCAGGAACTTGTCGGCGCAGTAGCGGCAGAAGACGTGGCCGCAGGGCGAGAGCGCGACGAGCCTCGTGGTGTTGGTCAGCGTCTCCGAGCAGGACGGGCACATGTACTTCTCCGCACGGATGTCGATCTCCCGCATCTCCTGCCGCGGGAGCTCCACAAAGCGCAGCGCAAACAGGTCCTTGAGCCGCAGCTTCTCGTTGCCCTCGGGGCACACGGTGTCGGTCGAGGGCGCGTCCAGCTTCTCCGCGGCCTCGGGGGTGGCCGACGGCAGCCAGTAGGCCTTCATGGTGCGGAGAGCCTCCTCCTCGAAGGCCGTCGTCTTCACGGAGTTGGCGCCGTGGAAGCCCCCGGAGCCATTGGAGGAGCCCTGGCGGTGCAGCTGCTGGGGGCCCCCCAGGGGCACAGCGCTGTTGTTCTGCCTATCAAAGGCCTCCAGCTCGCGCTCCCTCGCGCTGGCAGCCGCCTGCTCCGCCTCCTCCCGCCTCCCCTCCTCCTGCGCCGTGTATAGCGCTACCTTCCTGCGCTTCCCGAGCACCCAAGCACGCACTCATTCGCGGCGAGCATATACATTTGTCGATAAGTATCATCATGTAGACCAGGGGGATTGATAATAGGGCAGGACCAGTGGATAGAAGTCTCTCTGTATGCACTTTCACAGCACGTCAGCACTGCACGTCAGCACCAATCAACACCCTAAGTTACTGCTTACCATGCCCCAGGGCAGCAAGACGAGTCCAGACTAATCGCACGTTACAACCAGCTGCTACAGTGGCGTTCAAGCAGCTGTGCATAGTCGTATACTGCAAAGTGAAGTGAAGTGAAGCTGCCTGCTCCTACAAGCTCTCTCCCCTCTCTGCTCTTGCATGACGCCCACTCCAGACAGCTCCTATGACAGCAGCTAGCACCGGCACGTCTGACAGCAACCCGCATAGGCACTCTGATGCGGTGGGCCCTTCTGCAAGTCGCACGCATCTTGCCACTGCCTCCAGGTTGGTGCATGTGGCTTGTTCGCAGCACAGCCACCAAACAAGGGCATGGAAGGCGCTTCTCATGCTCACACCGAGACTTGAACCATCTGAGCATTCGTATCTCTTGCCTTTCTAAATGTACACCCCACCGGATCGTACCCCACTCAAGTATCATTGGCATGTGCCACAGCCCAACTGAAGGGAACAACCTAAAGCAGAAAAATCACCCCCCCGCCCCCCCCCNGTGAGGTCTGTCTCATCTGGCAGCCCATCTCCACCTAGCACTGGTGCTCACCAAAAGCTCTCCAAGTTTAGGTTCCTCTGGTGTATGACCAGAAGGCAAGGCCAAGGCCAAGGCCAGGTAACCAATACAGGGAGGCAACCTAAGCAAGGCTGGGGGTAAGGACTCGTGTATCTGAATTCTCCTCGCACGTGCTAAGACTAAACTGCATGATGAAAGAAGACGACGCATAAATGAAGGACGTACGAATCCCGAACAATAACCAGGTTGCATCACTGCTTGCAGGAATCTGAGCCAGTCACTAACAATCGTTTGACATAGGCGGACGAATCAAGTAGCAGAATGCTCCTATTCCTTAGGAGTGCTTAACATACTCCCACAAATTGCCCTGCGAGTATCACTGGGTAGAAACCTCGACAACGAGGAAATAAGTGTCGAAAGAACTTACTTCTTAATGTCCTTCTTCTGTGCAAGAAGGCAGGCGTATATGCATTCCTTACAGAATATGTGGCCTTTCTGACAACACAAAGGATCAATGACGGCCTTAAGGCACAAACAGCAGCCATCGAACTCCTTAATAGAATCCTTTCCAAGGCGCTCTTTCTGAGTACCAAACCCTAGCCTACGTCTTTCTTCATACGTGAAGTGAGATAGATCATTATTATTTCTGGAATGACGTTGAGGCATAACTAGTTCGTATCGTACACAATAATCAACTATAAGCTTCCTCAAATTCCAGCAGAAGAAGAGCTCGTATACAGAGCAAGCAGAGCTATTAACGGAGATGAGGGGTGCAACATGTGCAACTAAATATGATTTTGAATTTGTAGCGACGCAAGGGACAAATTCTTAAGCGGTGCAAGCGACTAAAAACATGGACAGAGGAGGCTCGCGCTCAAATGATAACTACTGAGCAACCTGGGTTAAAAGATTGAGTTTCACTTATACGTCGCTCTGAATCGATATGCAAACTACATACTACACTCTTGAAGTGTCGAGACGCGCGAAGAACTGCACTAGCTTATGTCCTCGTCTTATTGTGACAAGCCAATTGATTGGGTCACCTTGCGTACTCAGTGCTTAGCGAAATCGACCGGCAAAAGCCAAGAAACTGCTGTAATTTTCATCCGAGGGAAGCATGGCACACATGGATTAAACAAGTGAGCCTGGTCGTACAAAAAGACCAAAACGTGGAGGATGTTTGGCATTAGTATTGGACGCTTTTTAGTGTGAATCATACGTGAGCATGTTGCGAAAGCAGGTCAATATCTCGAGATATACATCATAGTCACCGCACTTTAGAGCAGCAACTGCTGGACGGGATGGCAGGAGCTGGTGGATCAAAACAAGAGGCCGACAGAGCTGCTGCAGGGAAGGGTCGCGGCAAGGGTGGAGAAGAAGCCACCTTGAAGCGGAAGCGAGGCATCTTCAGCAAAGAGCGTATCCTTTGCAACAGCTGACTGTGTACAATGAATGCGCTGCCTATTCATGGAAGCGTCGATGAGAATTGTGTATGCATGGTTTGTTCTTGCATTGGTGCTCCGCATAGTTTGATGCAAGTGCCTCTTTTGGGTTTGCCTTCACTTCCAGCAGACTCTCGTGGCAGCTTCATTTTTCCTTTGAGAGTTTCTCAGGGTCATCCGAGCTCTGCAAAATTTGAAAGAGCTATGAGATGATGATATGATGCTGTCTACTAGTTGTGGCCACCCTTGACAGTCACCAGTGCGGCTCATGATGTACGGCTTTGGAGACGATCCCGACGTAAGACCTTTGCCAGCAACTTCCCTCTCCTTGCTCTTCTCAATCTAAAGCTCCTGGCGTGTACCATCTTTGCTCGGTGGGGGTAGGGCTCTCTTAACTTGTAGTTTGTGTGCAATCCGTTGAGGACCTTGCTCTTTTGAAGTAACAGGTTGCAACAAGGCTTGCAGAGCACCTTCTATATCTCGGGTCTTCTGTCATCATTTTGACTGGTTGCACAACACCTAAAGCTGACAGGTGGCAGGCTCAGTGGCAGTAGTTCGGCATGCGGCACGCCCACGTATGTCACCATGTGCAGTGGACATGGACACATACGTCACTTTCTTCGTCTCTTATTCGCCCACCCCTCTTCCTTGTCTTCTTTGCCGGAGACTGGACCTTGTTGCAATAGACCCCCTGCGATAGTACCGTCAAACTTCGTATAAGGGCAAGAGTGTACGGGTGTTGAAGTGCATCTCAGCTGTACCTGTGTGTACACAGGGGTCTGGATTGAGGTTAGTACGGGGGCGTACGTGTGAACGGGCGGGGGGGAGCAGCCGCTGCCAGAGACCGTAGAGCTGGTGGAGGACATCGTCGTCGACTACGTCACCGACATTGTGGGTTCACCCCCCCCACCCCCTCTTGACATAACCCTCCATGTTGGCTGAGTTGCCCCCATCCAGCGCTACAATGCCAGTGAAGCGCACCCTTGAAGAGTCTCTCACGCGAACCCAATACCGACCAGCCCAGTATCGTTTCTCTTGCGGCCAAAAAGTATATCACACCTCGTCCAGCACACCCTCCCCCTCGCCCCCTCGTCCCCTCGCCCCCTCGCCCCCCCGCGCCTGTGGAACCCAAGGAGGATGTCTTAGTCTTTGGGCATTGTCCTGTGGGACAACCAGCCAATGCAGGCGCGCTTCCCTCTCTTTCATGGCTGGATTTGCTGTCAATCCACAGTGCCAGTGGGGGCACTGACTTGGGGGCGGGCTCTCTCTTTCTGGCTGAATGTGCGCGGGCAGATACACAAGTCGCAGGAGGTGGCGTCGCGGCGAGGCAAAATGACGACAGAGGACATCCTGTTCCTCATCAGAAAGGTCAGACGATGTGACCGTGTTCTCCGCGTGCAGACCCCTCGCGTGCTAAGTGGAGGGGTGGCAATGCTTGTGTTTGCAGTTGAGTTTAAAAAACGTTTGTGCAGCCACAGCCACGCCACTGCTCAGGCTCCTCCCCACTCAGCAGCCTCTCCGGCCCTGCGTAGCGGTGCACATCTGTGATTGCTGCGTGACTGTGATGCTGAAGCGTGACCCTTAGTGCCGTGAGGCTGCAGTCAAACGTGCAGGTGCTGGCATGCAGGTGGCTGGTCCACTGCTTTCTTTGTAGCTTGGGGGCGGCTGAGCGAATACCCGTTCACGCATGCATGTATCCGTGTAAGAATTCAAAAAGTAGATGTAAATACGCGTATGCAGGCAGTCTACATCGACGGCATGCAACTGCCCTTCCAGCTGATGATCTGCTTCTGCGCTCAGCAGCTCTGGAGAGCGGGGGGGCCCATGTGACTGATTGCACATGTAGTTGCTCTGGAGAGGTGGCACTGGGTGGCACTGCCTTTCTGGGGTTGATCTGCATGTGTCTGGTGTCCTGCAACGAGAGCGATGGTTGCCTGATTGCCTGATGCGCGCTGGAAAGTGCAGGATCCGCGGAAGTTTGCTCGAGTGAAGGAGCTGCTTGCCATGAACGAGGAGCTCAAGCGCGCTCGCAAAGCGTTTGACGTGGATGACAAGGACCTGGCCGAGGTCGAGTAGGTTGCAGTCACGGGCTCTGTTTGTACCTTCTGCATAGCTGATACTGCACGAGCATTGTTAGCCAGTAGTCCGCAACCATACAAGTCATATCTGGCTGCTGCTGCTCTTGTTTCAAATGCTCAATAAGCTGTGCGGGACGNTGTCCTGTGGGACAACCAGCCAATGCAGGCGCGCTTCCCTCTCTTTCATGGCTGGATTTGCTGTCAATCCACAGTGCCAGTGGGGGCACTGACTTGGGGGCGGGCTCTCTCTTTCTGGCTGAATGTGCGCGGGCAGATACACAAGTCGCAGGAGGTGGCGTCGCGGCGAGGCAAAATGACGACAGAGGACATCCTGTTCCTCATCAGAAAGGTCAGACGATGTGACCGTGTTCTCCGCGTGCAGACCCCTCGCGTGCTAAGTGGAGGGGTGGCAATGCTTGTGTTTGCAGTTGAGTTTAAAAAACGTTTGTGCAGCCACAGCCACGCCACTGCTCAGGCTCCTCCCCACTCAGCAGCCTCTCCGGCCCTGCGTAGCGGTGCACATCTGTGATTGCTGCGTGACTGTGATGCTGAAGCGTGACCCTTAGTGCCGTGAGGCTGCAGTCAAACGTGCAGGTGCTGGCATGCAGGTGGCTGGTCCACTGCTTTCTTTGTAGCTTGGGGGCGGCTGAGCGAATACCCGTTCACGCATGCATGTATCCGTGTAAGAATTCAAAAAGTAGATGTAAATACGCGTATGCAGGCAGTCTACATCGACGGCATGCAACTGCCCTTCCAGCTGATGATCTGCTTCTGCGCTCAGCAGCTCTGGAGAGCGGGGGGGCCCATGTGACTGATTGCACATGTAGTTGCTCTGGAGAGGTGGCACTGGGTGGCACTGCCTTTCTGGGGTTGATCTGCATGTGTCTGGTGTCCTGCAACGAGAGCGATGGTTGCCTGATTGCCTGATGCGCGCTGGAAAGTGCAGGATCCGCGGAAGTTTGCTCGAGTGAAGGAGCTGCTTGCCATGAACGAGGAGCTCAAGCGCGCTCGCAAAGCGTTTGACGTGGATGACAAGGACCTGGCCGAGGTCGAGTAGGTTGCAGTCACGGGCTCTGTTTGTACCTTCTGCATAGCTGATACTGCACGAGCATTGTTAGCCAGTAGTCCGCAACCATACAAGTCATATCTGGCTGCTGCTGCTCTTGTTTCAAATGCTCAATAAGCTGTGCGGGACGTGCGCTGGCGAGGATCTGAATTCACTCTGTACCATAGACACCTACACACTCGTACGTATGCCTCGTGGCGGCTAGTTGTGCTACAATGATTCTTTTGCCATGGATCTTTCAATTCCTGACGGATCAAGTCCTGGATGAATAACGAGAAGAGGGATTTTTATTGTCAGAGGTCCAATGCGCATTTTGTAAAAATCAAGTTCAACTTTGTGATTGGCACAATGTGCAGCATATTTCATCGTACTGTACAACAATCCCTCCTTTGTGACAAGTGCGCTTTTGGTAAGGGCAGAGGCTGGCTACAGCACCAAAACATGGTCAGGTGTAGAACAGCCTGCATGCAGTGCGGAGGTCGCTACCGGCAATGAATAGGAAACAGCACCATGCTAACAGAATATTTTGGGTCAAAAACTTACTGAGCACAGTGGCGCATGCGGGCCTTGCTGCTAGTAAGAGGCCCTTAACCAAATGCAGAGATTGGCACTAAGACAGCAAGTGACTTGATATAGACGATTCTGGTCCTGCAGGCGTCCCCAAACTGCCTACGTAAAGCGCAAGCACTCCTCAGTAATTTGAGCTGGGCACTACACTTTTTTTCGGACAGAACTAAAAATTGGTGACCACTGATCAACCTATATGCAGATGCACACCTGCCCTGGAGTCTAGGCTATGAGGTATTTACACACACTAAGCACACAGTCACCACCTCGTGATACGTGGACTCATTCCTCTAGTTCTGAACTATTTCCGCGTCATACCACCTCTCAGCACACACGTCTCCTGAGACAGAGAAGGTGGAACAGCTCCGTTGCAAATGCTCTACACCACACGTGGGCAGCAGCAGGTGAGCTACCCGCCTGGCCGGCCGACAAAGCACTGGAGGAAAGGCACGCCAAGGCCAAGCTGCTGCCCACCAACAGATGAGCAAGAGAGAGAGAGGGGGGCGGCAAAGGCCATATTGACTGCCCAGCTGATGAACACGGAGCGGAGCGGCGCCACTAGGGCAAGGAACGTCAGAGCCACTGCTAGCGCCGAATGCTGCCTGTCTCCTGTTTACCCAACTAGGAGGTCGCAGCAGCAGCAGCAGCAACGAGCTACTCACTCCTGCTACCTGCCAGTGCTGGGGAGGCTGCTGCTGCTGCCCAGGAGGAGGCCCGCAGCGGCGGCAGCGCTGGCCCCCGCAGCAGCAGCCGCAGAGGATGCGGCGGCGGTCTTGGACAGAAACTGCAGCGGAATGACGGGCAACAGGTAGTTGCCGTACGGCGAGTCGAACGTACGGAAGTGGCCAGTGGCCCCGAGCGCGTGGCAGCGCTGCATGGCCGCCTTCTTGGCCTGCTGGATGCGCACCTCCTCCGGCACGGCCCCCCCTCTCTGCCCCCCGGCCCCGCCCCCGCCGCCACCCCCNTCCGGAAGGTCTTCAAGATTGGGTAGATTAGAGAGACTTGTCAATGGGGTCCGCTTACTAGAGGCAGGCATTGCGCTTCTCAGTCTGAAGGGAGTGTGCCGCTGAGCATAGCAAGCTTCACACTGCGCCCTGGTATGCTACTTGGGCTTATGAGAAAGCACCACGTGGCACCTGCAGGTGGCCAGTGCTCTCACTTGTCGACACAAGAGCACGTGGGCAAAAGATACTAGCCCCCCAGCTTGCAGAGTATTCGTCACGAAGGGGTGCACTCACAGAGGCAGAAAGTCAAATTTCCTCACGGAGATACCGACACATACATATACATATGTGAATGTATACATGTATGTATACACACATACAAATGCATATATATATATATATATATATGTAGAGAGAGAGGGGGAGAGAGAGAGAGAGGGGGGGGGGGGGGAGAAAGGAAGACGTTCTCACCTCGGGTCTGCGAGAGCGAGCGTGGTCCCCAACGCCGCTGGCGTACGCCCCCCTGCCATACCAAAACAACCAGCATGGCGGACCAGCGCTCCTCAGCAGCCAGCAATGCCTAACTCAGCAGGGTAGATGCTGAGCTGGCGGCATGGGCAAGTAGGTGCGCGGGTGCAACGCCCCATGAATCTCGCTCGCGGCAAGAGGCCCTTTGCACTGGAACACTCCTTCCACTCCTGGGTGCACTTGACGCTGCGCCACATGCAATCGTCGTTCAATTGCTAAACCCAAACCCCCCACAATCCTCGAGCATTCACGCCAAGACAAGAAGCAGCAAGCAACGAGCAGAGGCTGACGGCTGACACGCAGACACAGATGGTGGGCGTGTGGTTTGCTGCTGCATTTGCATGCCATGCATCGGCTCTTCCTGCACAGCTGGCTCCATGCAATAGGATAGGGGTAGGCAGTATCAATGAAAGAAGAGCGCGTCATGGCAGCACACCTGGCAGGCTTGGCGGGGAGCCCACCGCCGTGCGCTGGGCCCGCGGCATGCTCCACTGCCCCGCCTGCTTCGCCTGCTGCCACCTCAGCACAACAAAGCATAGATGATCTTGAGCCACTGGGTCCTGAGGACAGTACTCCCCTTCAGCGCCGACGTCGCTGACGCAGGAGAAGCGCACACAGACAGAGCCCAGCGGAGCGCTCACATGGGAAGGGAGAGGCAGAGAGGGCGAGGGGCAGGGCCCGGCTCACCAGCGCCCGCCCGCCCGCCCGCCCGCCCGCCCGCAAGCCAGCCAGCAGGGAAGCAGCATCATCCCCGACTTCCCGTAACCCTTGTTTGCTCTACCTATCGAGGCATACGAGCTGCAAGCAATACCCCCCCTCCCTCTGAGTACGTACATTGATAAAGTCTGCCGAAAAACCCTGGCAGGCACACATCAGCCCTGGCGAGCAGGCTAACTCCGAAAAGGAACAGTGGGTTGAGGGCCAGAGGAGGACTAGGGTGCACGTGGTGCGGATGAAGATTTATGATGTTGTGGATGTCAATGACCACGGGGGGCTAGGATTAAGGTTTAGAGGCGGGGGGGCGTGCACGTGTCCCGACGGCAGCTGTCGCACACGAGAAGCTTACAGGTGGCTGCGGATGTGCTCAAGCGAGAGACTGAAGCAAGCGGAATCAGAGGACAGAGACAGATGCAGGGGCGCAGGCGAGATGCGACAGGCAACAGGCTCGGCAGTCACCTCTGCTTCCCTTGCCGCCTCTGTGAGGGTGACCACCTGGCGCTCGTTCGCTCATTCTTGGCCCTATTCCCCCCTGATGTCCCGGTCCGCCTCCATACGCTGGCTGTTCTCCACCGGGCAGCCCAGAGGGCATGAGGCCAGTGGGAGCTTTGCGATCTGAAATTCCCTGCGGTCCATGTGGGCTTGCAGTATGAACAGACCCCTTGGCCGAGGCACCTCCATCATCGGCCTGAGGACGCCTGTTCGTGAGGACGCACAAACCCAAAGCCTCCCTGGTCAAGTACTGCAACTGCAGGAGAGCAGATATGAGATACCTCCCCCTATAGACCAGGCAGTGGCCCACTAGCACCAAGGAGAGAGTCTGAGAGCAGACAATGAGGATGCTTTTCTCGTGGCTGACACATGGAAAACAAATTTGTAACTAACATGGTGTAAAATGCTCGAGAGGTCAAAGGACACATTAATAGGTGGTGCAAAAAAAATGGACTATTGCTGCAGCATTTGGTACTAAACAACAGAGAAGTTGCTTCTCTACAACCTAAGAAGCTGAAAGATAGCACACACCACAGGAGACAAAAAAAAATAGGTCAAAATAGCAGGAGCAACGGGACCTACGCTGGTTTCGGTCCAGGCCTGCGACGCCCTTCTCCAGACATCCACGCTTCTGCCGCCAATTGACCTACGCGACTACTCTTTGGAGCTCCATCTATTAAGAAAACATTTCATTGAGTATGAGAACCCGCTAGATAACCAAAGCAGGAGACGCCAACAACTTAGATTCTTGAATTTCATGGTGTGAGTAATTGACCAATCACCAGCCCTAAATTGCAGACATGAACGAGCATAATTGCATTCATGTTGTGTGACCATGCATCGGCATGCATACAGTCGGGAGACCGGGAATGCCCGGGAATAAAGATGGGTCATCCACAAGTCATACCTGTCGTACGTTCGTTTCCAGTTGACTATACGGTGCACCATCGTTCCGAAATTCGAACTTCGAACCATTGCCAACTTAGATGTTCAGTACAGATACCGCCCGCTTCCCCGAAGCAGACACGAGCCAAAGCGGCTATGCTACTTCAAGCCAATTAAACCAGACCCCTAGGTGCTATCCATCAGCTGCTGCCCGTCGCTTTGCCCATGGATGCAGAGCCTAGTGATGGGGCATGGACAGGCACGGATGGGGGGCCGGGCGAGTGAGGCCAAGTGAGGCAAGCTAAACAAAACTGGAGTCAAACCATGTGATCAGCTGCTGCGGCGCCCCGGCTATACCACACGTCCAACGGCACCTTGCCAATGGTTCGAGGCAGTTCGAGGCAGCTGGACTCTGGAGGCAGTAATAAGTTGTCAGAAGCACGAGTCCACATGGTATCAGACGTACTTGAGTAAGACCAAAAATATATGCTCCACGGCGCCGCGTCGTCATAGGCTCGTCGTAACGTTTTATTGGATGTCGCCAAATTATTTTGCTTCTCCCTGCCCGTATCCAGCGGGCTAGGCGGTTCGCAAGATCACAATTCGCTGAGGAACAGCTTGATTTTCGTATATACTTGGGACTTATAGCAACTTCTACCAACACTTGAGCGTGTATGAATAAACTTGACGGGAAGGGTGAGCTCAAAACATCGTCAAATTGTGTCCTCAGGAGTCCGCAGATATCATTAGCAATCGTTAGCCATTCTAGCAATTGTCTGCACAGGTCTGCGGCAGTATGCGGCCCCTGGAGCCGCCCTGCTGCGTTCGTCGGCTGCCTTGGCCGTCGCAGATGAAATAAGCCTGGGTTGTCAGTAATCGCTTGAAAAGTGCCTCGTCCAGTCTCGTCGATCCAACGGCGAGTCTACGAATCTCTAGCCTTCTGAAGCTGGTACCCTGGCAGACCGTCGTACGTGAACCTGACTAAGCATATATAGCCCCAGAGACCCGTACATGCAGCTTAGCAGACCAGGAGCACACCACTGAAGAACTTGAATGTTAAAAGTTGAGCCTTGCACCTCCCTATATCGAGCTTCAGAAGTAGTATCACTGATCATCTAGCTTGGGGTCCCAAGTACAAAAAGACCTCACAAGAATTGGTCAGGACGCTCTTCTGCCGGTGACCGCTCTGAGCTTTGAGAAGAGGTCATAAGATGGCCACCATGGCTGGATTGCCTTCCTTAGGGCAGGGTATTAATGTATTTCTTCCTGCTTGTCAGACGCGACTGGATAAAGGAGCCGCTCAGGCAGTACTTTCAGGATCTGTGCGTGTAGCAGCTAAAAAGAAGAACCTTAGAGCACAAAATAACGCGTGCAATGGCATAGGCGCTCACCGATGTGAGCTCTATGGATCTAGCAAGCTTTCCGTGGAGTTTCAAGCACCACATTTGGCTACCACCTCGATGCAGAATTGTGTGAAATGCATCGTTGGCACCGAAGCTCCTACAGCAGCAAGTGAGGCAAAGCCTTTCAGAGCATGGGAATCGGATGGCCTATCACCAGTGGGAAAGCGCACAGACTTGAAAAAGATCATGATTTTAGGAGCTGGACCGATCATCATTGGGCAAGCTTGTGAATTTGACTATTCGGGCACCCAGGTATTTTCAGCTTAGCAATATAGATTAAGTTCGTCCCAGTGTTTCTGCTTTCTCCCTTAATAAATGAATAATGAAGTTCAAGGCAGAATCTTTGCTACATCCATTCACCAATATTGTGAGTAGCTCTAGGACGAGATCTTGTACGCACCGAAACATGAAATTAGTGAACGGCTTTGGTCCTATCTTTGTCTAAAAAGAAAACAGTATAGAGGACCTCCTGTAAAAGCTGACACTCTCATAGAAATACTTCTAGAGGATATGTAGAAGTAAGTGCTTTATTCTGTATGCTTGGCCGTGCTGATTGGTAGGTCACTGTGGAGGGAATACTGCTTGTGTGCACCTAATATGGTCACCTGTTCTAAGAGTACGTGCATGATGTTTCTTCTGCAGGCTTGCAAGGCTCTGAGGGAGGAAGGTTACTATGTGATTTTGATCAACTCCAACCCTGCTACGATCATGACAGACCCAGGGACAGCTGACAGGACTTATGTGGCGCCAATGACGCCAGAGCTCGTAGAGCAGGTCATTGCAAAGGAGAGGCCCGATGCAATTCTGCCCACGATGGGCGGGCAGACTGCGCTGAACCTGGCATGTGCCCTGGCAGAGAGGGGAGTGCTGGAGAAGTACAACGTGGAGCTGATTGGAGCGAAGCTGGATGCCATTAACAAGGCTGAGGACCGTGAGCTCTTCAAAGTGGCCATGGAGAAGATTGGAATTAAGAACCCCCCCTCTGGAACTGCAGAGACCCTGTCGGTACGAAGACTCTAGCATGAAAGGGCAGCACCAGTTACATACCTCAAACTTTCAAGTATTTGCTGGCTTCGTCATAAGTGGGAATTTTCTGCACTGCCATACACTCCAACCTGCAGTCAGGGAGTTTTGCTGAATGAAGTAGAATGATTGTTTGGTAGTCTTCACAAGCCTGGCATGGATTTTAATGCCTCGCTAGAGGATTGAGTAAGATTTCTGAAAAGTGTGTTGACTGCAAACTCCTTGTGGGCCGGAAGGGCTCAGCAAGTTCCCTTTTTTTGCCCCCTCTGTAGCTTTCCTGACAAAGGAGAGCAGAGGTTTTTTTTCCATTTCTGGCCATCTTTTAAGTTCACTTAATGATGTGGAAAGGATGCCGTCCCGAAGCGAAAGTGGTTCGACCCGACGTAATAACTCTTGAGATACTGGTACTAATCATGAGCTTGGCGCCATTATCCATGCTGCAGGTGCAATCAAGGCGCTCATAAGATCAAGTGCACTTTGATTCACCAGCTTCTAATCCAGTGCCTGGGTGCTTTGACATGGGCACCTGTGGTCAAAACACTGACACCATCTGTCCTCATTGTTGCTTCTGTGGTGCTGCCAGCAATGCTTCGAGATTGCCGAGATGATTGGAACCTATCCTCTCATCATCAGGCCCGCGTTCACACTTGGAGGAACTGGTGGAGGCATTGCCTACAACAGAGAAGAGTTTGAGGACATCTGCAAGGGCGGCCTAGCTGCCAGCGCCACCACCCAGGTTAGTCTTCCTCTATCCCCCCGCGTTGCAGGTGGTCTCCTGCCTCACCTTAAGCATACACCCTGTTATTTGTTCTTCATAACTTCTCTCACGCGCCTCCAGTGTTAGTTATTCCCAGGGCACATTTGTTTGATGAGGGGAGGTTCTGAATGGGGGGATCAATGCAGGTGCCCTCTATTTCCATTTTTGCTCTGAGCACTTTTATATTTTTTGATGGTTTTGTAGCCCACCAGTGTATCTGGCCTCTGGCACACCTGGAAATCATTATAATAGAATGCAGCAATGACCTCCTGCCCCTGCTACAACACCCTGGCAGTTTTCAGTGTGTAGTGTATGATTCAGCCGTACCTTGAGAAGGTTCTAGGCGTTGGGAGAGGCAGTAATTGAATGCTGCAAGGTGCGAAAACTTTGCCTGAGGGTGAGGGAGGCAGTTATAAGGGCACCCACGTTTGAGCTGCTTGTCATTACCCAGCAGCAGCAGCTGTGAGTGATGGTGATGTCAAGGCTTGAAAAATTGTAGTGAAGCTCCTCATCCCAGCCACCTGGGGAATAACTTACTTGCCTAGTCAGTAGGCCTTTGGTGCTGCCATTCTCCTTGTAACCTTTTTCCACTGCTGGTGGACGATCGTTGTGCCCACACTGTCTCTGAGTGAGGCAGCTGAGTGCCTTGCCAAGCCTGGCTTCAAGACTTCTCCGACTGGGGGGGCTTAGTCGCGGACAATGCAAGCCCCATTCTCTCACATATGCACTACAGGGCAAGCAAGTGAGGGGTGAGGAGCACCATTGGAGGGCAGCTAGCGTGCTGAGGGGTGGTGGTTGAGCGTAGGAGGCCCTCACTTCAAGTATCCCTAGGGGCTGCTTGCCACTAGTGGGATTACTGCAACTGCTGCATTCCTGCCTCACAGTCGTAGACTCAGAATCATGACGAGCAGAGGCCGCCCCCATCATCTTCTCTGAAAGCTCCTTGATTGATATGTGGCCCTCCTGCTGTTGCCCCTCGCCCTATGGAGGTGTTCAATATTATAAGCTGGACGGGAGGGGGAAAGGAAGAGGGGAGGAGGGGCCTGTGCTTGGCCCTACAGCTGGCCTGTGTGCCTGTGCGTGGGCCTGGACAATCGCGGTGGAAGAGGTTCGGTGGGTGCCCGTGCTGACGACAACTTGTAGTTGCCTCTTGCTATTGGGGGTGGGGCTGGGGGGGTTGCAGGTGCTGATCGAGAAGTCGCTGCTGGGGTGGAAGGAGTACGAGCTGGAGGTGATGCGTGACCTGGCAGACAACGTGGTCATCATCTGCTCCATTGAGAATATCGACCCCATGGGCGTCCACACCGGAGACTCCATCACTGTGGCGCCTGCCCAGACCCTCACCGACAAGGAGTACCAGGTGGGTGGTCACTGGTGCCCCTGTTGCCTGCACGGGTGCCCGCCTGCCAATTGGCTCGCCGCAGGCTGGTGGTCATTCTTTGCGTAGGCTGGAAGCTTTTGTTGAGCATCGGCAATTATATCAGTGACTCTGTGAATTGGTATGCATGATGAGCATGGTGGGGGCAGTGTGTAAGAACTACTCTCATCTCTTTTGCATTCTAGCTACGGCTTGGTGATGATCTATCAACCTTCTCTTATTTTCGGTGGCTGGAAATGAAGTTTCAAAGGTGCTCTCAAATTATGCTGCCTACTCGCAGTGTGCTGTTTTTTATTTATTGCGAGGGGACCTTGGCTCCGAACAGGCCACTTAGTCAGGCAGCCAGTCAGTGATCAGGAGTTTAGGTGCCAAGTGCACGTGGGTTGATGCATGGATGTGGAAGGAGGAAGAGGCCCCCTCCTAGTAGATCTACATGGGGCTATGGGAAAGGCCTCCTCGCTGTTGGCCGCATTCAACTTCCAAAGACGCCTGTTGCTTTCAGTTGGGCTGGAAGGCGCTGATGTGCTGCTGCTACTTTGTAGCAAGGGGGTACATGGGTGATAGATGATTCTGAAGGCCATCTGTAATTGACGTAGCACATGCACAGGACTGCCTTTTATCAGAAAGCAGGAGAGGCACCACTGCTGGCTCGGAGTCTGAGAGGTGGAAAGAAGACAGCAGAGGATCCATGTCAGACTACTTCTCTTTCTCTTAGTCACCACTGACAGAGTGAACAGCGTGCCAGGCTGACTAGGATGTGCAACCAGGCCACAGAATAACATAGCAGAGGAGAGGAGAGACAACAATGCAGACAAGGAAGACAACGATGGAACCGAGAAGGAGCTGCTGACGGAGCCACGTGGATGGCATGTGGACATATGGATTGTTTGTGGGGTGGGTGGGGGGGGAGTCAAACTATGCAGAGGCTGAGGGACTACGCGGTGGCCATCATCCGCGAGATTGGCGTGGAGTGCGGCGGGTCCAACGTGCAGTTTGCCATCAACCCCGAAAACGGCGAGGTGATGTGCATCGAGATGAACCCGCGCGTGAGCCGCTCGTCCGCACTTGCCTCCAAGGCCACGGGGTTCCCCATTGCCAAGATGGCGGCCAAGCTGTCCGTGGGCTACACGCTGGACCGCCTGCCCAACGACATCACCAAGAAGACGCCCGCCAGCTTCGAGCCCTCCATCGACTACGTCGTCACCAAGGTGCGGGCGGCAAGGCCAGGGGGCGCGGGAAGTGGAGGAAAAGGGGAGGGGAAGGGGGGGGGGGGGNGGGGGGGGGGGGGGGGGGGGGGGGGGGGGGGGGGGGGGGGGGGGGGGGGGGGGGGGGGGGGGGGGGGGGGGGGGGGGGGGGGGGGGGGGGGGGGGGGGGGGGGGGGGGGGGGGGGGGGGGGGGGGGGGGGGGGGGGGGGGGGGGGGGGGGGGGGGGGGGGGGGGGGGGGGGGGGGGGGGGGGGGGGGGGGGGGGGGGGGGGGGGGGGGGGGGGGGGGGGGGGGGGGGGGGGGGGGGGGGGGGGGGGGGGGGGGGGGGGGGGGGGGGGGGGGGGGGGGGGGGGGGGGGGGGGGGGGGGGGGGGGGGGGGGGGGGGGGGGGGGGGGGGGGGGGGGGGGGGGGGGGGGGGGGGGGGGGGGGGGGGGGGGGGGGGGGGGGGGGGGGGGGGGGGGGGGGGGGGGGGGGGGGGGGGGGGGGGGGGGGGGGGGGGGGGGGGGGGGGGGGGGGGGGGGGGGGGGGGGGGGGGGGGGGGGGGGGGGGGGGGGGGGGGGGGGGGGGGGGGGGGGGGGGGGGGGGGGGGGGGGGGGGGGGGGGGGGGGGGGGGGGGGGGGGGGGGGGGGGGGGGGGGGGGGGGGGGGGGGGGGGGGGGGGGGGGGGGGGGGGGGGGGGGGGGGGGGGGGGGGGGGGGGGGGGGGGGGGGGGGGGGGGGGGGGGGGGGGGGGGGGGGGGGGGGGGGGGGGGGGGGGGGGGGGGGGGGGGGGGGGGGGGGGGGGGAGAGTGGCTGTGGATGGCATCCGTGTGCGTTGTTGTACGCCTCTCCACTACGTGTGCTCGTTGGAAATCTGTGCAGCTGTTGCTGTGGTCAGTGCCGGGGCTTTTGGAGTGTGGAGAGAAGCAAGCACCTTGTTCTGTGTGTGCACACACGCTTGCTCACTTAGTAATGCCCTCCTCATGCTCCTCTGCGCTCACTACAGGAATGGTATGCGTCCGATGCCTCTCTGCCCATGAAGGAGGCCCAGGCTGGTTGCTCCCCTTCCTTGTGTGTGCTTACTTCATCTGTCTAATAAAGCGGATGCAAATAGATGAATAGATGTGTAGGTAGGTTCATTTCATGCCCCCACCAACCTTGAGCTTGTGATCCTGTAGCCTAGTAGCCACATGCGGTGGTAAGTCCTCTCACACTTGTGCGCAATAGTCTGCGCCGAGCCTGACATGCCCCTCCCCTTCCTCCCTCCCCCCTTGCCCCTGCTGACCCTCCCAATGCAGATCCCCCGGTTCGCGTTCGAGAAGTTCCCGGGAGCGGTGCCCATCCTGACGACGCAGATGAAGTCGGTGGGGGAGGCCATGGCTATTGGGCGCACCTTCCAGGAGTCCTTCCAGAAGGCCCTCAGGTCACTCGAGACGGGCCACTCCGGCTGGGGCTGCGAGAAGGTGCTCCCTCCTGCTCCTCCTGCCCCCCTCTTTGCCAGGCTCTCACAATTCTTCTGCCAGCAAGTGCTTCATGCGTCCTGTCGTCGGCTGGGGCACGAAAGAAGTCTCCCCCCGCCCCCTTTGTTCTCCCCCCTCCCCACGGCAGTTTGCGTGCAGTTGCGTCTGTGTCCTGTCCTGCCCAAGCGATGAAGACGAACTACTAGGTCCAGATACACAGCCAGGTGCTGTGGCTTGCAGACTCATCAGCCCCCTGCCGCATGCATCAAAGAGGAGCCCTTGGCAGCAACTTATAAGTGAGCCCGTTTGCGTGTGGTGGTGGTGGTGGTGCGGCTGGAGGCGTGGGTGCGTGCAGGTGAGAGAGCTGGAGTGGACGACGGAGGATCTCAAGTACGCGCTGCGCGTGCCCAACCCCGACCGCATGTATGCCGTCTACGCCGCCATGAAGCGCGGCATGCACAAGGAGGTGGCAGAGCTCACGGCCATCGACCCCTGGTTCCTGGCGCAGTTTGACGACCTGCTGTCCACCGAGAACTTCATGCTGCAGTTTGAGGGCAAGCTGGAAGAATTCACCAAGGAGGACCTCTATGAGGTGCGCTGCCAGGCTGCTGCCTGCCCCCTCCCCCCCCAAAACTCCGACCCCCACAGCTGGACCCCACGCCGGACCTCCCCTCAGTGCCCTGTTGTTACTATGGGGCAGCAGATGCAGCAGCTGCTGCGTGACGACGGCCGTTTGTTGCATGTGCCGCTTACTACTGTGAGATGATAGATCTATGGCTGATAGTTTATGCAGAGGGCCACTTCGGCCCCAGGATGCCGATAGGACAGCTGCTGCAACAGCCAGGCTGAGGTGGGGGCGTGGCGAGTACCGCGCTCAAGCTGTGAAGCCCAGAGTTCAGTACGCTCGATCCTGGTGTGGACATAGTGCCAAAGTGCCAGCAAAGCTGCTACTGCTGCTGCGGCCTCTGTAGCATAGCTGGGCTTCCGTCAGCCAGCCCCAGAGCTAATGGGGGTGGCAGCCCCGAGGGATCTAGGCCTAGGAAGTTAGGAGCACAAGCCTGTATTGCCGGGATGGATATAGAAGATAGGATCTCGAGTTGGCAATTTAGGCACCCAGGCGTGAGCTCTGTAGACGCGTGCACGCGTCGTGCATGCAGACCACATGCCCTGTAGTAGGAGTTATTGCCAGGAGGGGAGGGAGGGAGGGATTGGCCAAGCTCTGGTCAACTAACGCCCATTATCACCGTCACCAATGAAGGGCGTTGCTGGGCAGTGGTAGCAGCGAGTCGTAGAGCAGAAGGTGAAGCGAGGGGTTGCTGCATCTTTTTTTTTTGGTGTGCTCTATGCCTGGCCGCTTCTGAAGGCCAGTGGAATGCCCTTGTCAGTTTACATGGACAAGCTCTCAGATGGGTGCATGCGCATCTTAGCTGCATGGGTGTGCCTGTGCCGGTGCCTGACGTCACGATGTGGCACATGCATCGACGGCGTTTGAGACCGTCATCATGCATGATGCTTTCTTGCTTGACCTTCTGCGCGCCGGCATCAGCGAGGACGCTGGGAGGATTCCACCAAGTGTCCTGGAGCCAAAATTGTTTCGAACGTATGACGGAGGAGGAACCGGAGCTGGCGGGTGATGTGCAGATCAAGAAGAGAGGATTCAGTGACAGGCAGATTGCGTATGCTGTGAAGAGCAGCGAGGGCTTAGTGCGCAAGCAGCGCCAGGTACGCTCCCCAAACCACTCCTGCACTCCTGAAGCTTTTGTCCACCCCTGCGAAGCGCTGCCCCCCTGCAGCGAGGGCCATAGAGAGAAGCACTGAAAAGCTTTTAGTTTTATCTGCAGAAGGGGTACTGCTGCACCAGAGCTGCCACTGCTGCTGTGGCTGCTGCTTGCACTGTCTGTGTGTGCCCACCTATCTTCGACGGACCCACCGGTCTACATCTCCCGGGGGCCTCCAGACGGTCATGACAGGCTCGTCCTCACTTGGCTTCTTTTTCCAGTTTCTTTTCCATAAATTTAGCCTGACCTTGTACGCCTCTTTCTTCCTCGCCAGAGAACCGCAGGCACTCAGTCCCCAGATTTGTTGATTTTTTCTTCCAGACCCCGTTGCTGCATAATCCACCCCCTCTCACCCTCACACAGCCCCGCTTGTATAGTCACTCCATCTCATGCTCTTACCCTCACTCTCATAGACTTACACGACCGTGCGTGTGTGTGTGTGTGTGAGTGAGCACATCCCTCATCGGCCCCCCTTCCCCCGTCTCTGTTCGTGCGTGCGTATCTGTGCATACCTGACGCTCTGCAGGAGCTGGGAGTGGTGCCTGCATTCAAGCGCGTGGACACGTGCGCGGCAGAGTTTGAGGCGGAAACGCCGTACCAGTACTCGTCGTACGACGACGAGAACGAGGCCAGCCCCAGCACCAACAAGAAGGTGCTCATCCTGGGTGGCGGCCCCAACCGCATCGGGCAGGGCATTGAGTTCGACTACTGCTGCTGCCACGCCTCCTTCGCCCTCCAGGTGCCGCATCCTCCCCCCAGCTTTCTGCCCTCTTTCTCATTGCTGCATCCCCACTCCCACGAGACCCTCTTTACTCGTGTATGTTGTGTCTGTAGGTGGAGATATATCGTGGAGGAGAACCACGAAAGTTGGGTGATTTTGAGGGATGTACAGAGTGAGAGTTGCCGTGCTTGCCAGGCAGGCAGCGTGCGCGTCTGCTCTGGTCTGCTCGTGCATAGACGCGCACGGATTCTCCTGGTCCACTCGCTTTGCGCGTGCGCTGGTGGTGAATGTAGCCAGCCAGGCTCGTGGCCAGGCATGCCTGCATTTTATCTTGGAGCCGTGCGTGCACGCATGAGCTGCAAGCTAGCCAGCCTCACATTTATTCCGCCTCCTCTGGTGTTGCTGCTCCTCTGGTTGCTGCTGCTGCTGCCGTACTCATACAAGGGGAAAAGAGCGGGGCCGGTTGGTACGCGTGCAGGACGCTGGGTACGAGACCATCATGATGAACTCCAACCCGGAGACGGTGTCCACGGACTACGACACCAGCGACCGCCTCTACTTTGAGCCGCTCACAGTGGAGGACGTCATCAACGTCATCTCCCTCGAGCGCCCCGACGGCATCATCGTGCAGGTGCGTGCGTGTGCGCGTCTCTGTGCATGTGCGTGGGTGCTTGATGCAAATTCACCCACTTGGCCCGCCGTCTGTGCGTCTGTCCGTCTGTCTGCCCGTCTGTCCTTTGTTCCATTCACTGAGTCGTCCGCCATGTTTGTGGGAAGCTCACCTGGTGCATCTCCAAGGGGGTGGGGGCAGCCTGCTGCCTGCTGCCAGCTGCCAGCCAGCCTCTCAGCCAGCTAGGCAGACGCAGCCCTTTCGCTACTCGAGTGTCCAATGCATGCGTGTTGGGGGGGAATATACAGAAGCTACTGCTGCCATGCCTTTGGTTCACCTAGCAGAGGTTTCCACCAAATCCTTCCCTCAAGGTGCTCCCTCACTCAGTGGGCAAGCGTATGGACCCCAACCTTACTGGACCGGACTGGAGGGCGGGCGTGTTCTCTGGCAATTGTACCCACACCAGTGATGAAGCATCCTGGACGGCGGCGCAGCAGCAGCAGCAGCAGCAGCACCTTTGGTGGAAGTTGTACTCAACTCCCCCTCCTCCCTCCGTGGGCGTGGGCGTGGGCGTGTGCCTCTGCAGTTTGGGGGGCAGACGCCGCTGAAGCTGGCGCTGCCCATCCAGAAGTATCTGCAGGAGACGCAGCTGCAGGCGGCCAGCGGCAGCGGCCCTGTGCGCATCTGGGGCACGTCGCCTGACTCCATCGACGCTGCAGAGGACCGCAAGCGCTTCGAGAAGATGCTGGACGACCTCGGCATCCTGCAGCCCCCCGGTACGCTGCTGCTGTTCCTGCATGCTCCTCCCTGGCTAGTGCCCACCCACCACCCAAGCTTGCTGCATGCATGCATACTTCCAGCCGCAGGCAGCGCTCCGACCTTCTCAAGTCTGTTGTCTTTATGGTCTGGAGGAGCTTTTGCGACAAGGACTCCTCGATAGGATAGGCCCCAAACGAGAGCGCACACACACACACACACACGCGCGCGCGTGCTGTACTAAACGTTTGCACTACTGAGGCCTACCGTGCAGAGGGAGCTTGGCTCCCTGCTGTGTGTCGGTGCCAAAGATGGGTGAATTGGTAGTACCAACTCATGAATACCTACCTGCCTGTCGACGGCCCATTTGACAGACATGACGCCTGCTGCCCCCCCTCGGATGCAAGCGCTTGGCGCGTGAATGGAGCACCCCTTCTTGGGGTCAACCTTGCCCCCCCGGATCCTTTTGCACGGAAGACTGACACGCACGCGCCCGTCGTACAGGTGGCATTGCGAGGAGCGAGGACGACGCGCTGGCAATCGCGGCGCGCGTGGGGTACCCGGTGGTGGTGCGGCCGTCGTACGTGCTGGGCGGGCGCGCCATGGAGATCGTGTACAACGATGCCTCGCTCAAGAAGTACCTGGTCACCGCCGTCGAGGTCGACCCCGAGCGCCCCGTGCTCGTTGACAAATACCTCCAGGTGTGCTGCTGCCGCTGCCGCCACCTCTTCTTGTGCCCTGCCCTCTACTCCCTCCACTCCCACTCCTCCCTCCCTTGCCTTCTATGGCCCTGCTGTTCCTTGTCATCTTGCATTGGTATGACTAGAATGGACATGTCGCTGTGGAGCCCCTCCTGTGAGCAAGTGGGAAGGAAAGGCGAGGGGAAGATGCTTGGGGCAGTGTGGTGTGGGCTCCTTTGGCTGTGTGAAATGGGAAGGGTCTTCTTCCTTGTGCCAAGACTTCCTTACCGGCTGCCTGTCTGCTCTCATTTCCCCTCTTTTCTGCTTACAGAGCTGGAGGTAGGAACTGAACGTCAGTACAACTAGTACAGTCTGAATGCTTGCCATCAGGGCTGGGACAACGGCAGCAGCTGTGGCAGCACGCACACTGGCACTCTGCTGGAGTAGACTATTCACTCACATTGGTCTTCATGCGTGCGCGCGTGGAGAGTGCAGGATGCAACGGAGCTGGACGTGGACTGCCTGGCAGACGAGGGCGGCAACGTGGTGATCGGCGGCATCATGGAGCACATCGAGCAGGCGGGCGTGCATTCGGGCGACAGCGCGTGCTCGCTGCCCTCGCAGACGGTGTCCGACGAGGCGCTGGCCACCATCCGCGAGTGGACCATCAACCTCGCCAAGAAGTACTATTCCGCCTCCTCCTCCTCCTCCTCCTCCTCCTCCTCCGCTGCCTCCCCTGCTGCCTCCGTCACCGCCACTCGCAGCTTGTGTGTGTGCCCATCACTCTGAATGTATAGGCTACTTGCGGGGCGCAAGGAAGTCTGTTGCCGGGTCCATGTGCGCTTCATTGCCAGCTTCATCTGAGCGCATTTGTTTGCAAGCACACATATATTGTGCACCTAGAAACGCTCTCCTTAGCCGCCGCCGCGACAAGGTAGAAGTGCTATGAGCGGCTCACTCTCCCTGCGGTGTCATGCTCTTTTACTCGTACAGGAGCAGCAGCAGCTGCAGGAGCAATGTATGCATGTGTCTGAAGGAGCAGTGAGGGGAGACGTGTCGTGACTCCTTGTCAGCTAGCAATCATCCTAATTGTCATCTTCTCTGTGCCTTGCGTGCACCTGACCTGACTCGGCAACTGCTGGCTGCTGTCTTCGCGGGGGCGCTGGTGCTCTGAGCAGGCTCAACGTGGTGGGTCTGATGAACTGCCAGTACGCCGTGATGCCAAGTGGCGACGTGTACATCATTGAGGCCAACCCGCGCGCGTCACGCACGGTGCCGTTTGTGGCCAAGGCCATCGGCCACCCGCTGGCCAAGTACGCGTCGCTGGCCATGTCGGGCCAGAGCCTGGAGCAGCTCAACTTCACCAAGGAGGTGATCCCCGCGCACGTGGCCGTCAAGGAGGCGGTGCTGCCGTTTGACAAGTTCCCCGGGTGCGACGTGCTGCTGGGCCCCGAGATGCGCTCCACTGGCGAGGTCCTGCCCCGCCCCCTTCCCTGCCTTGCCCTGCTTTGGCCTGCTCTGCTGCTGCTGCTGCTCTCTCTGCTCTCGTGCAGAGTGGGGACCGCGCGATTAGTTTGGGGTCACATGTGGCGCTATGTGGGTTGGGTGAGGTTGCTTGCTTTTCCTTGTTCTGATTTTGATGTTATTTTCTGATGCGTGCCCCCGTCTGGCAAAGAAGGAGACGCATGTTGAGCTTGTGACAAGTGGAGTGCCAGAAGGCACGGATGCATGCATCTGCTTCTTATAAGGGCGCCCTGATCCTCCACAAAAAAGGGTGCGGGCATGTGTGTGTGCATGGCATGTGAGCATGTGACAGGAGAATACGCCATACACTCCCTGCTGTTGCTACTGCAGCCGATGCAGCAGCATGTACTGCAGCCTGCGACAGGATAGCCAGGGGGGGCTGGCTCCTCTTGGGGACATGCTGCCGTGTGCGGTGCCGCTGCTGCATCTGAACGGGGAAGAGGTGTGGTACAAACGCGGGCGTGCAGGTGATGGGGCTGGACGACACATTTGCCAAGGCGTACGCCAAGGCGCAGATTGCCGCCAGCCAGCGGCTGCCCCTGACGGGCGGCATCTTCGTGAGCCTCAACGACGTGACCAAGGCCAAGGGCGTGCCCATCGCCGCCGGCTTCCAGCAGCTGGGCTTCAAGATCCTGGCCACCGCCGGCACCGCCGACGCGCTCGAGAAGGGCGGCGTCACCGTCACGCGCGTGCTCAAGCTGCACGAGGGCCGCCCTCACGCCTGTACGACGACTCTCCTCGCTCTTGCTCCACGCATGTCCCGCGCATGCATCTCTCTCTCTCTCTCTCTCTCTCTCTCTCTCTCTCTCTCTCTCTCTCTCTCTGTGTGTGTGTGTGTGTATGTGTGTGTGTGGATGTGTGCAGATTCCTCCCTTTTGTTGTATCGGTAAGTGCATGTCTATGATTGCCCGGCAGGAAGCGATGCCTGGCACGGAGGCAGGCAGTGTGTGGTCACTTGCAAGAGAAGGACATTTGTGGATCTGACACTCTTGTGGCCTCTGGCTTGGCAGCTGACCTCATCACTAACGGCGAGATCCAGCTCATGATGATCACGTCAGCCGGCGACGCGCTGGACCGCAAGGACGGGCTGGCGCTGCGGCGGAAGGCGCTGGCGCAGAAGGTGCCCATCATCACCACGCTCAGCGGCGCCCAGGCCACTCTCAAGGCCATCACGGGCCTCAAGGAGGGTCCCATTGAAATGAAGGCTCTCCAGGACTACTTTGTGGCCGAGACTGCCCGGCAACCCATTGCTGCCACCCTAAACTAGGCCATTGCATCAAGCACACGCACACACGCACGCACATCTGCAGATGTGTGGAGTAGGTGACATGTGCAAATGGTTGCTGGCCGACCTCCAGCACAGCGACCCCTGTCCCTACGGTTGCTGCTGGAGTCAAGAGGTCAATGCATGGTGCTCCACCTGCTTGAACATGAGGCGGTAGGAGCCGGAGAAGCGGGGGACCAGTTCTGTCCGACCTGCTGCTTCTCTGGAGTCCAGGGGAAGCTATGTCTTTGGGTGACAAGGAGCCTGCAGTGCTTGTCCAACCTGCTAGAAACATGCCGCTGCGTGAAGGGTAGCCCAAAATCTTGATTTGCAACTGTCTGCACAGCCATGCACACCTGGCAGCAATTAGCTGTAGGGCAGAAATTGTTTTCATGCTGTGGATATGATATGACATTATGGCATGTATCACAAAGGCTGCTAGCACTATCTTAGATCTTGTTGGAGGATCGTTATGTGTGTAACAGTGTGTCCCAATTAGGCCCAGCATTTAATATTTTTGGTGTCATGGTTTGGCTTTCGAGCTAACCATTGCTATTCTTAGACGACGATCCTAGTAATACTGTAAGTAAATCCTATGGATATCTTTGTGATATGCAAGTACAGCTTCTCCCAGCATGTTCATGAATCAATTTGAAAAGGCATATTTGAAGGACCATCTCAATGCTGTTCGAAGCATCGGCTTCAAGGTCCATGTTTCTTTTTCTTTAAATTGTACTTTTACAGGCATGCTTGCATGATCATTGAGAATAGCTATGGAATGTGGAAGTCGATGCCAGCAATCTAGGTTGACAATGTATCTCTTACTTCTGTCTCTACTACATGTGTGTGTATCAACAAGCAGCCAAGTCTGCAGGTTGTCTCGCATCCTCAACAAGACATTCCGCAGTAGCTAGAGGTATTGTCAAGCTGCGCAGTTAAGGTGTTTTGCATGCACAGCTTGTACGACCTCTCCCCTGGAACTAATGAGCTTGGCATGAAGGAGGTTGCATAATAGAACATGTATTATTGAAGGTGTGCCACTTGTAGGAACACCGAGCTGGAGAGCAAGCCCTTCTGAGTAAGCACTGAGATGGCAAACATGCTACTCGTGTTTTTTGGATTGCCGCCTCTTTTTAGAGCCAGCCTCAAGCACCTCTGCCTCCTCTGCCCGCTTCGAGCGTCGACCAATCCTAGTGACTTGAGGCTCTCTCGTAACACAGCCAGCATGTGCTTCTGCGTGCACCCTTCCATTCCTTGCCATGATGTCAGCTTCCGTCGCATCTGCAACACGGAGGGCAACACACGCGCTCTCTTTTTCCAGTCAGCACTTCACAACAGACCTGCTACACCGAAAAAACAAACCGGGCTATCAGAGGTCAGGGCAACGGGCGCCCAAAGAGGAGCCTTCAGACGACCAACGGCAGAGACTAAAAAGCAAACCTCGTACAGAACGATGAGATAACGAGAGGGTGCAAGTGCAGTCCGGTGATGCAGTACAGTCAAGCTGCACAAAAGAGAGAGGAATCCAAACGCGAAGAAGAGCAAAAGCAGACAGGTGCTGTGCTCACCACCCTCCTCATCCTCATCCTCGTCTTTGTCCTCCTCCTGCGCTTCAGCTTCTAGAGGCTCTCGGGCGACCACGTCATTCTCTTCGGCGCCTTCTGCTCACAGAGCAGCAGGATATGCAGAAAGGGCGCGGCTGATCATTTGCATCAGTCCACATGTCGATCATTCGCTTGCTGCTACCAGCCTACACAAAGGCCACATCAAAGGCCTGCCTGCCTGCAAGCACGGAAGAGGGGAGGTGTTCCAAAGGCAGCAGCCGGGGGAGAGCGGGGGTTCCCTAGCAAGCATGCGCACGAATACCTTGCCCGTGACGGGGGGGGGCGTCAAACGAGGTGTCAAAGCCCACGGCCACCAGGGGTTGCTTCAGAAACACCTACGAAGCCGCAGTGGCAACAGCAATAATACAGAGCAAACAGAGTCGTGAGGGCCAGGCACTTGAGCAGACCTGCATACATCAGCGTGCAGTCTCGTGTGAGTGTACGCCAGGAGAGACAGAGGCATCGCAAGCTGGCGCTGGCATGCATGCAGAGGCACGTGCGCAGCAGACTCTGCTCCTCCTCTTCCTGCTGAAGCAGGTGTGAGTGCATACACGCCTACTGTTGCCGCCACCACCGCTGCTGCCGCTGCTGCTGCTTATCTAGAGGGCCAAACAGAGCAAGTACAGACGAGGAGAGTGCCAAGGAAAGGGGGAGGGAGAGGGGGAGAGAGAAGGGGAGAGGGGGGGCGCTGGTGGAAGGGGGCAGGGGCGAGACCTTGGCAACGAGCGCGCGTGTATTGACATCGTGCAGTCTCAGATACCTGTCCAGCCCTGCTTGAGGAGTCAAGGGTTCCCGCGAGATCAGCAAAAGAGTGAGAGGAATGTCAGCCAAGATCTCCAATATACCCTTGCGGTGCATTTGCGTAACAGAGATTCTATGTTCAGACTGTTTGCCTTCTTATTGCCGGTCAGTTGCCAGCAGTAAACCGTGGCTGCAGCAGCAGCAGCAGCAGGGGGTGGCAGGTGCCCCTTTCCTTTCGAGAGGAGAGAGCCAGAGCGCCTGCCGTTGAACAGACGAGGCTGAAGCGGGAGATGCCGCCCGGAGAGAGAGCGAAGCTCCTCCCTGCTGGAGGGGCGAAGGGAGCGCGCACATGCTCTCACTCCCTCTCCGCCTCTCACTCTCTCTCTCCCCCCCCTCGGAAGAGTGAGTGCATCCGCGCCACATGCAGACAGGCTCTTTACTGAGTTGGGAAGGAGCGTGGCGCTCCGTCACAATGCACGCACGGGGCGTCGCGTCCTGCAGTGCGAGGGCAAGGGCGGAGGTGAGAGCAGGGGTGGCGACAGACAGCAAGAGAGAGCGGAGCGTGACACAGGGGAGGGGAAGGGGGAGGGGGA
>WELA01003960.1:50497-101626 GCA_009602735.1 Mesotaenium endlicherianum
CCCCCCCCCCCCCCCAAAAAAAAAACGGGATATTTTTTGTTGAGCGACGAAGTCTGAAGGCATCTCCTCCGCCGCCCTTGACGTCCTCACTCCTTCTCCTCCTCCTGCATCCTTCCTACCAGTACGCCGGGCGGCCAACGGACAGGCGGCAAGCAGGCATTATCTGTTAGGGTTGGTGCCGCCCTTGCTGACTGGGCCCGAGGGGGTGGTGTGGCTGCAGCAGCAAGAGCAGGGCAGGCAGGCAGGCAGGCAGTGGCAGCCATGGTGGTGGGTGGTAGTTGTGAGGGGTGGGGGGAGACGAGGCAGGAGCGTGTCCGGGTAGTCACCAGGAAGCGGCCCCACGCCCAGCCCCAGCCAGCTGGCGGCAGCACATGTACGTGCCCGTGGTGGCAGCGGAAGAGCTTCCTCCCTCCCTCTCCCTCTCTGTGTGGGGGTGCCGTGGCATGTGCCTGGGCAGGTGCACTGTGCAGGCCCCAAAGTGACGGACTGACTCACGTCTCCCAGGCAAGGCAGGCAGGCAGGCAGGATGCAGCTCTCCTCGCGTCAGCGCCCCTGCTCCCCTCCCCCCCGTGTCGCGTCACAACATTGAGGGCTGCCTCCCACACTCTTCGCAGTTGTGTATTCATAGCGGCAAGGGGGTGTGTGTGTGTGTGTGTGTGTGTGTGTGTGTGTGTGTGTGTGTGTGTGTGTGTGTGTGTGCGTGTGTGTGTTGTGTGCGCGCGTGTGCGTGTGTGCATGAGTGTAACAACACTTCCACCAGCTGTGAGACTATCCCCGGATGTGCACCCCCCAGCTGGCCGGCCTGGCTGTGGTCACGCCCTAGAAGACAACGACAAGCAGCTTCGCTCGCCCCGCCTACCCGCCCGCCCTCCTGTCCACCCGCCCAAGCAGAGCAGCAGGGGAGCAGTGAGTGGTCGTGCCGGAGATTCCCAATGGAGGGGAGGGGAGAAAGGAGGAGAAGGAGCTGGACGCACCCACTTGTCGCGGCGCGCAATGGCCAGCATCTGCACATTCACACACGCCCCCCCCCCCCATAAAAAAGAAAACAGGTGTCATATACATACGTGTGTGTGTGTGTGTGTGTGTGTGTGTGTGTGTGTGTGTGTGTGTGTGTGTGTGTGTGTGTGTGTGTGTGTGTGTGCGCGCGCACAAGCACACGCGTATATTGTGCACAAGAGAGAGACGGGGGGCATCAACTCCAGTCTGGCTCCCCCCTGCTGCCGCTCTCCCCTTCCCACCCCCCCCCACCCCCTCCCCCTGGCCCCCCAGGAGAGAAAGAAAGAGGGCCAGCAAGACGGCGGGGAGTTGAGCAATTCTTTGTCCTGTCTGCCCACCCCTCTGTCGCTCTGTCCCTATATGAGAAGGAGAGAGAATTTTGAACTAACAGTGCACTGAAATGACATCCCCAGCGGCCAGCGCTTGGCCAGCTCGCAATTCCGCCCAATAGGTGCCCTTGCCTGGTGGGTACCGCCAGCAGCCGACAAGCACCCAGAGTGCACCCATGCTGGGCTAAGCATCTTGGTGCACACAAGGTTGCCAGCTGTCTTTAGAGGAGGCACCCTCAGTGGCTCCTGATGGGCGCAGCCAGCCGGCGAGCCGGCCAACTGGCTGCCACCTGGTGGCCAGCATGCCTGCACGCAGGGGGGGTGCCGGCGACGCTCTGCTTGCGGCCCCAGCAGCGCCGCTGCCAGCCAGCCTGCTCCTCAGAGGAACCCCCGCGCTCAGCCTCCCTCCCCCCTCCCCCCCGCCCCCGCTCACTCCCTCTCTTCCTCCCCTCCCAACCGTCCCTCTGCGGGGGAGTCCCCAATCACTATTGACTTCTCGTGGTGTACGTCAACCAAGACTACCGCCACCATCACCACCAACACTATCATTGTCACCATCGCCGGCTCGCTCCCCACTGCCCCCTTCTCCTGTCACGTCCTCGCTGGCTCCCTCTGCTGGCTGGCTCCCTGCCTGCGGTGCAAAAAGGGCCCAAGGGGAACGGGAGGAGAGCCGCTCACGCTGGGCTGCTGCGGGTGCAGGCTCATGGCCACCACGCCCTTGCTCTTGACGCCCTCGCCCCACCTGGCCACCACCTCAAGGCCTCCCTGGGGGCCATTTGACTCCACCACTAAAAGCACAGCAGCGCCACTCCCACCATAATAAATGCCACCGATCAACCCTTAGCATCATCTTCAGCCTTATCATCCTTGCTGGCACAATATGCGGGCATCCCTTATCTTTCCTTTTAAGTGGCTGACGATGTTTGTGAGTACACTTGGACCCCTTAATTCTCCCAAGGTGAATAGCTCAGGGCAGGGAGCGGCTTGCAGGATAGTGAGAATGTGAAGCGTCAAGGCTCTTGGCCGTGCTGGGCGGGCAGAAGTACGTCGTTGAAGGAAAACGTATGTACTCACCCTTGATGTAGCCCAGCTCATCTGCGGCATAAATTCTTAAAGGAGGACATCCCGGTGCATCAGTGCGTGTTATTCGAGGCATGGTGCTCGTCACCTTTTGGCCTTAGAAATTCGGAAGCCGGCACCTTTGACCCTCTTCACCGGAACCTCAGCGACCACTGATATTATAATACTTGAAATATATCACTTTGACCGGCAAGCGGGACCAGACAAGAAGAACCCGAGTGCCAAGTAGTAAATTTAAGCTAGCCCAAGGGCCCCCAATTTAAAAACACCTTAAGCTCCGCACCGTTGAATATCAACACAATGATGCTTTAGAAAAGTGCATAGCTCAGGCATTACTCTCTTTTTTTCACCTCACATCTTGCAGTTTGTATGAGCATGATCAAGCAGTTCAGATATTCCCGTCCGAGAGAAACTGAGGGAGTGGGAGTAAGCTTAAGAGGTGGAACGCCGTTCACCGACGAAAGAGGCGCGCACAAAGCCGACCGTCTCTAAAGTTTTTCGTTGACGGGTATTAATGTGTGAAGTCGTCTTGCGGACGTAATGTCCCGCGGGGTGGACTCCTACTCGATCGGGGCACGCAGAGTTCGGGTTTGGGGGCACGCAAAACTGGCTTCAAGTGGGGGACACGCAAAGTCCGCTTTCTATAGTGTACTGCACGGGGTTCCTCTCGCAAATCTGCTTGACTTCAGAAAATATGTATTTGCATGGTCAACTTTTGGTCAAGTTACGCATTTTCTGTGTCAAAATCAGTCAATTCGGCCTTTCTTCGAGTCAATAATGAGCCGAGACATTTGATTTATGAGAGCACCGACATTGACATTCTAAGAACTTTGACCGTCTTATCCATGCAAGGACATTAGCTTGCTGCCGATGGTTGTCGACAGGAGCATAGAGGTGTCGAAAAGTTCGTGAGGAAAAGTTCATGCTATCAGCCAGCAATAGGGCCACTTATGCAACAGGCTTGTTCCTAATGAACATTTCGGTGGCTTCATGCTGGGGGTTGGACTTCTAGTCTCCTGAGCTTTAAATTTGGCTTGGGCAGGTTAGGCTTTCCACAGATTTGAGTTAAAAGTAGAAGCTCTGCTTGTCAACTGAAGAGCATGCACGTCAACAATGTAAGTGTCTAATTCGTTCATATGATTGGTTGCGAGACAACCATGGCGGCCTTGCAACATTGCAAGCTGAGCTACTTGAGTGGGGGTCACAAGTATCATTCATTGTCAGCCGCACCTAGAGCTCTGGCAAATTGCACAGGAAATCTAGGTTTAACCCGTCCTCCCCTACATCTTTCTGTGCGAATCACTTACAACAATATGAAGCACATTTTCTGTCTTTTATCAGGGCGGCATTGGTATAGAACGCCTCGTTCATTTCATTTGAAAGATACCCTTCAGGATAAAGTACTTTGTGCAAGACTTTTGACTTCTGCTGGGAGAAGTGCCATTTATGCACGTCCAGACAAAGTTGACGCCATAGACTCTAGTATCAGACACCCGTCTACAGCTCAAGTTTCTCCATATGAAGATAATCCAGACAATGGCGAGTGGGCAAAGTCTCAGACTAACGGTCCAGAGCACTGCCTCCGCATCATTCATGGCTTTCTGGCACTGCTACTAAGCAGCACAATCATTCTTTCCCCTTCAGCCTTAGCCCAGGGCACTTTAGCAGCCAGCAACGTCTTGCCTCAGCCGGATGGGACACATAAAGTTGCAAGAGAACAAAGAGTGCCTACTAGAAGGCAATATGATCCCGTCTCTGATCAAGAGAAGGAAGCAAGCGAAGACTTTTCTGCCCGTGTTGCACGAGCAGTACAGGCTTTAGAGAGTGGGCAAAAAGCGCAAGGAGAGGGGGACTTCACAACGGCCTTGACGTACTATGATGAGGTATCAATCCTGCTCACTTTATACGTATTCTACGTAGAAATGGTGCAGGTAATCAATTTAGCAAAAGAAGTCACAGAGACCTCTATGTCAGGATCTCGTGCAGGAGGCCTAGCCACTTGGCCAGTGCAGATTTCAGTGCGGGTGATAGTCTCCACCTGCCTGTCTTGTTCAGCCTTGTAAGGAGCTTCCTCTGCAGGACTTCGTCGGCGAAGGGCATAACAGTAGCCGGTGAATTCGCTGACCTCTGCTCTAGTGCCGTGATGTAAAATCCAAACCACTGCGTTAACCCGCTGGAGGCTGTCTTATTTCTCTATGCGGCAGGTAGTGCAGCATAACGGCGACCTGGCACTAGCGGCCTATGCCAGAGTAGGCAGAGCCATCACCCTGTATGAGGTGGGCGACAGAGGCGAGGCCATCCTGGAGATGGAGGACATGAGCATCGACCTCAAGGGCTATCCCGGTGCGCGCATCTCACCAACTCTCATGGCAGGCTCCTTCTGATGTGCTGTCATTCGTACGCCAGCTTTTCCCTCTGTCCCTAGGGCACTACCCGCTTCTAGCTGGCCACTCACACCCAAACAGGTCCGTGTTAAGGTGAGGTGCATTCTACTTGAAGCCCGCTGGTGAGGCAGTTTCTATGAGACATGCGAGCTTCGTGCTGTTCTCATGCTCGACCTCTACCACTGCTGTAGCGACTCTGTGGGGCCCCTGCCTGTGGGTAGCCATGCATGTGAGATGCTCCACTTGCAGCAAGCAGCAACTCTTGGACTTGGCCTCACCTGGTGCAGACATATGTGGCTCGAGTCGATAGGCCAGCAGAGAGTGGCTGCAAGTCAGAACAGAGCTCGTACAGTCACTGTAAGAGGCATGCGCCTGTCGCTCTCTCCAGCATCACCAGCAGCACCTGCAGCTGCACCGTCTATGAGCCTAGCTGGATACTCGTATACTACGTGTGGGACACACCCTTCACCCTACATAGCTCAGTGTAGTTTGGGTTTGCTTCTACTCGTGACATTTGAAATTCCTTCAATGCATCTGCGTCTTCAAGGATGGTTGCAACCTCTCGATATTGGGTGTTGCCAAGTCTCAAACAGTCGACGTTTTGGAGCGGGCCACCTGACATATTTGTGAATGGATGCACTGCTTACCTCTTGAGTACAGAAATCCATGCAGCCCTGGCGGCTGCACTCTACGAAGAAAAGCACGCAATTGCACCTGCCGAGCAGCAATTCACCCTTGCCACTTTGCTGGACAAGCGCTACACGAATGTACAGTGGGTGAAGGACAATAAGAGCTGGCCGCCATCATTGTTGCATTCTCTTGATAATTTTCTAGCCCTAAGGTGAATAAAATTCTGCCCACTGTGTTTGTCTCAAAGTGTCCTGTTTTCTCAGCAGTGATGAAGCTGGTTATGCAACGAACCAAAATCATGTATATTATGGGTGTTATGCAAGGTAATTCTTTCATTTTCAAGTAAAGTGAAAGCAAGTATTATGTATCTAACGCATTCTCTTGTATGTATCTTTGCTCTAGCTTTCCTCCGTCTGCTTTTTGTGCTTGCTATCGCATTCACAATAGTCAGTTTGTTTTTGCTATGTGGCTAGTCCAATTTGGTGTTCACGCGTAATTACTAAGAACAAGTAAGCCACTCATCATATTTATCGCCGACAATTCTGACTTAAAATGTGTCGACTTTGTTCCCCGTCAAGTATTCACATCTCAACCTGTCTTCTTCATTGCATAGCCGCATATAGCTTTGTGGCACTTACCTACTATACTCCAGCTCTCATCAATACTAAATGGCAGCATAACTGCCGAGACTATTGGCTCCTTGAGTAAATTCAGAAGTATTCACAAAGCTGTTGTATGCCTTTGGACGTCTTCGAGCATAGCCATGGGCTAGTACTTGCTTTGGGTTGCACGTAGGCTAGTATGAATATGCACTCCTGGTGTACAATTAGTAGACTGAGGTAAACTTTAGCACGTCATTTCTTTCTTATTACCACAACGTGAAAACAAAAATGACATGTAGAGCTCCAATATAGATCATGCAAGTAGATGAAACAACATTGTATTTATTAGAAATGATTTTCAAGAGCTTGTACAAAAGCATGAGTACGTACTCACATTCACTCGAGTCCTTGGGACTTGAGAGCTGCTATACTCAAATTAATGAAAAAGGCATCAAATTCTTGTTTCATATGTAACACTCGAGCTTGGCAAATCCTCATGGCTTAAGCAAGGGAAAATTGACCTCGATGGAAGTACAAGTTGGAACAAGCACCTCATGTTCAAGTTTATTTTCATAATACATGCTTTTGCAACAAGAAGAAGGATGTGGCAATATGAACATGTTAAGTCCACTTAAAGAATGTATTGACACGACTAGGGCTCCTCCGTAATGTTGTGCTTTGCACTTCATTTCATTTGGTGTTCAAATTCGTTTTGCCAAACACAACTCTTACTGGTTTGAGAGACAAGTTGATGTCATTGGTAATCATCAAATTGCACTGGTTGGACAAAATGAAGGTACTTATCAAAGACTTTCAATAGTATTTTTTGCATATTTTCTCATGTTTTGCACGTTAATACTCATTAGACGAGATTTTAAGGTTGAAGGCCCCAAGTAGATATTTTAAATAATTAGCCAATTGAACCAATACTATAAATCTTCATTTAATCAAAGCTTTATGGTCGTAAATCAAATCTGTACAAATAAATTCACATGCTGCTTGACACGTGTACCACAAGCCATAAAATTTGCGACCTAATCTAGTTACCTCCTACCAAGGTGGCCTTATTTGAGTCTCACTTGGATTAAAAATCAAGATAATCGATATGATGGAACATGCACTTTTTGTGCATACATCGCCAAGCATTGTGATAACAAATACTTCATTAAGCCCATCAATACGTGGTATTGCCCACCATTGGTCTTATGATTGTAGTGTTGTTGACCACTCAATTAGCATTAAGAGGTGACGAGCATTTTACGAAAAAGTTGCAAACTCATACCCTTCGGCCAAGTGATTATTCACTACACCGATCAAAGAGATATTAAATATTATGGGATGGGGTTGTGGTGGGGACTACAGGGTACTCGAGAGCATGGAGAGCATGTGTGGTGCGTGCATACAAAATCCACCGACACAGGGGTGGACCTCAAATGATAGGGTTGTTGTGCATTATGGGGTTGGGCGCGTCTAATCGATATAAGCAACACGCAAGTGGGCAAGCAAGACTTGCTATGGTGAGTAGAAATGCAACTGGCCTTATGGCCAAAAAGAAGGTCAGTAGTCAAATGTTTCAATTCCCCCCCCAACTCTTAGCCTCCAGCTGATGAGTTGAGAATGCTACCGCTAGCTAAATCAGAGCAGTCACTACAGAACCAGTCTCCAGCGGGGACGTGCGCCAGTGGGGGGTCGAGGCAGCCGATGTGGAAGCCGAGGTTGCAGCTATCGCAGAGCAGCATCCTGGCCTCCTTGCCAGGGCTGTGGCAAATCTGGCACGCCCAGCCCTTGGGCGGCCGCGCGTCGCGGGGCCGAACCTGCACATCAAGATAAGGAAGGTGGCATGGACCACAATTCTTCGTGTGGTCCTTGTGAAGACGGCCATCCGCGCCTTCCAACTCCAGTACTCCTGACGCCAAGGCGCGCTTGACGCGCAGGATGATTGGCGAGCTGCTGGTGTTGAGGGTATTCTTCGTTCGACGTCGCAGGTACACGAAGTCGCCTGCGGAAAACTGCAACACCCGAGGACGATAGACTCCTCCACGAGTCATGGCATACCTCAGCGTATCGCAGTGCAGGGCAATATTGAGGTTGTCCATGGCCATGGGCATCAGGCGCTAGAACAGCTGTGCACGCTGCCCAATAAGAGCACTCCATGTCCAAGTCCAAGACGCTCTCTGCCACGCTCCTGGCTGCAATTGGCAGGCGGCTGGCGTCCATAGAGGAGAAAGTAAGGAGAATGCGAGGCCAAGGAGGCCTGGCGCCTGAATTGGTATTCCATAGCCAGCCACGGGAGTGCGTCGTTCCAATGGGTGCTATCGTGGGTCAGGCAGTATTGTGCAGCCCCAACTTGACGGTTTGCACCATACGCTCTGCGAGGCCGTCAGCCTGGGGGTGATTGCGGGAGGTGGTGCGGTGGTCGATCATAAAACGCTCCAGCAGCTTTTGAAAGCTGCCCTAGAACTCCTTGCCCTGGTCGGTCAGCACCTCAGCGCAGCCGCCAAAACGGCTAAGGACCTGATCAAGGAACGCCTGAGCGATTCCCTCACTAGCCTTGCTGGGCAGGGGCACGAGTTTGATCCACTTGGACAAGTGCTCGATCATCACCAAGACGTAGAGGTTGCCTCGGCGGGACTTGGGCACCTCCCCAGCCAAGTCCAATGACCACCTGTACACGCAGGGTGCTGAGGGCAACAGTGCACATTGTGAAGCTCGCGCGCACACGGTTGCAAAGAGTGCAGCTGCTGACGACATCGGCCATGACCTTAGCCATACCGTGCCACCAGTACTCAACCTGCAGGAGGCTGAGAGTGCGCTTGACACCAAAGTGTCCAAGAGCCTCATGCACTGTGCGCACCAGCTGACTGCGTATAGCAGGCTCAGGAACCACCAGGACAAAGCCGTCGGCCATCATTCGCCTTAGCCGGCCCTCCATGAAGACAAAGTCCCGGCTGCGCTTGAGGACACGGTTGCACTCCCTCGCGTCCATGCCTGGCGTCAACTCCTTAGCGGCGACGTACTGCAGCAGTGCAGCATCGTCCCATACGTCCTTGGGCCCGCGCTGCCATCTATCCTGCTCTAATGCTGCAACCAATTAATGCCAGACGCCTCGTGTTGACCACCACCAGGTTGCGGTCAGTGAGCCCTGCGGGCCGCGCATCACTATCCATCGTAAAGGCCAAGAAGGCTGCAGCATGCCAGGCCACTGGCTTGTCCTCGTCATGCTGGGCCACGGTCAGGTCCCTGGAGGAATGCAGCGGGTTGCGGCTGAGGCCGTCGACGTCCATGTTGGTCGAGCCCGGGCGGTGGTGCACGTCAAACGTGTACTCCTGAAGGATGAATGCCACCGCACGTACTTGCCTGTGAGGCGATCCAACGTCATTAGCCACTTAAGCGGCTCATGATCGGTGACGAGATGGAAGTGCGTGCCGTAGAGGTAGTGTCCAAAGTGCACGATAGTCCAGACTGCTGCCAGGCACTCCCCCTCATAAGAGCCATAGTTGGCCTCGGCGCGGTTGTTGCTGCAGCTGGCGTTCGCCACCACGTGCTCGCAGCCGTTGTGCTCCTGCACCAGCACTGCTCCCAGCCCTGCCTGCAGCTAGTTAGTGTGGAGGATGAAGGGCTTAGTGTGATCGGGCCGCCGTAGTACTGGAGCGCTCACCAGCAGCTCCTTGAGCTTGTCGAACACCGCCTGCTGCTCTGTCCCCCATACGTAGACCACCCCCTTACGCAGCAAGTCGTTGAGTGGCTTAGTGAGCTCGCTGAAGCCAGGCACAAAGCGGCGGTAGTAGTTGGCAATCCCTAGGAAGGCCCTCAGTTGCAAGATGTTGGTAGGCGGCGGGATGCCTGTGATTGCTGAGATCTTGGCCAGCTGCAGTGCCAAGCCACTGGAGGAGAGAAGATGCCCGAGGTTTTCCACCTCTCGGGTCCCAAAGGTGCACTTCCCTGGATGACACTTGAGCTCAACGGCCTCCAAGCGGTCCAGAACGATGATGATGTGCGCCACGTGATCTTCAAACGTCTCACTCAAGACGAGCACATCATGAATGTAGCACCGGGCAAAGGATAGCCCTGCCAACTCCTTATCCATGACCCGTTGGAAGGTAGCTGGAGCATTCTTCAACCCAAAGGGCATCACCCTCCACTCGTAGAGGCGTTGTGCCCCCCAGAACGCTGTCTTCAGCTGGTCCTCTTCCGCAATAGGTGTTTGGTTGAACCCTGCCTCAAGTCCAGTACCAAGACCATGTGCACGTGCCAATGTCATCGAAGATCTTGTCAAAGGTAGGCATAGGACATAGGTCTTGCTCAACGACCTCGTTCAGCTTACTATAGTCACCGCACATCCTCTTCTTAGACCAGTTGCTTGGGGCATCCTTCTTTGCCAGCATGACCGTGGGGGCCGCGTAGGTAGAGGAGGACTCCCAAGTAAGCTGGTTGTCCTCCAGCTTGCCTGTCTGCATGCTAATGAGGCCGTCCTCAGAGTGACGGTGTAGGGGTAGCGCTTTTGGAAGATGGGCACGTCGGACGTGAGGCGGAGCCTCATGGAGTTGCCAGTGTAGCGCCCCAAGTCATGCATGGCGCTGGCAAAGCAAGCACCGCGTCGAGCATCGAGCATCTCCATCAGCTGCGCTGCCTGCTCTGCGGTAAGGGTCCCCCCCAGCTTCCACATGGGGGCTGCTGGGGGTGGTGCCTGCTCTGCACCTGTCACCTCCTGTGCTGCTGCAAAGCTCTGCCCTCTTGCTGGCGTCGCCTGTCTGCCGGCAGAGAACGGCTATCTTGCACCGGCTGTAATTGGCAACTATTTTGCGTCTGCTAGCTGACATGTAGGAGCTGCCTGCTGGCGTGCAGGAGGAAAAAGAAAGGGGGAACCGTGCAGCTCCCTGGGCCGCTGTGCCTCCACCCTCCTCCGTCCCCCCCCCAGCGGACCAGATTTGGAGCTGTATGCGGGAGGCGCCTGGTACGGGCAACGAAGAGGGGCCTGCGATGCGGGCCCAGCTCGCTGGGACCGCCAGCAAGTGCCAGGTAGAGGGCGGGTGCCGTCGTCATCGGAGGAGCTGTCATCGGGCTCGTCTAGGCGGCGGGGTAGCTCTGGATGACGGGCCTTGGCGTAGAGGGGTGTCAAGGCCTGCGTCTGCAAAAGGATCCAAGTCACAACGTTGGCATCAATGGCCTGTCCTAAGAGCCAAATACGGTTGACCTTGGTGATGCCATCCACCTGGGTCAAATGCGGCGGGAAGCCCATGGCGCGCTCCATCTCCACGGCACGCAACCGCTCGTACAGGTCGGTGGAGAGGTCGATGACCATGCCACGGGCTGCGCCGACAGAGGCTGCGCTGTCGTAGCGGCTGACAAACGTCGGCAGAGCGCGTGTGACGTTGCAGAGCACCTCGCACTGGGCCTGCGACCTTAGTTTTAAAAGACTCCCGTACAGCCTTGTTTGGCCAAATCGTACGTATTGCAATACTCCGTATCGTGATACTTCGTATCACGCATATGACCGGATTTTTTGATTTATTTCAATTTATAGTTGGTTCATTCCACCAACACTCACGTATTTTGGCGTATTCTAACGGACAAGTTTGACTCTTACGTTCTGTACGGGCGGCAAATCCGTACACACGTATGCGGCGTATCAAAACTAGGCCTGCAACGGATGGGGCAGAGTTGTAATGCGCCGAGCCAGCCGCGCGGCGTTGAGGATGGAGTCAACGTTGCGGTCGTGGCGAGGGGGCGCGGTTGCCAGAGCCTCTAGCGTGCCTGGCATGGCCAGGTTGGTGAAATACGCACGCACGCGGTGAGCAAAGAAACCAATCTGCGCGGCGTTGATAACGGCCTTGCGCCCAAGGTAGCTGCTGCACAGCTTAAAGTTGGCACGGACATTGGCCCGCTCGTCGTCGCGCACCGCCACATTCTCCAGAACCCAGGCAAGGGAGTGAGGTGGCTGGCGCGCCTCAACCAGGTTGAGGACGCGGAGAAGGTGCCAGAAGAGCGCTGTGCAAGGGTTGCTGAGGGCATCGCCACGGCCTGCAATCGAGAACCCCTGGCACTCCCAGCCAGCGATCACGAGGTCCACCGGGCCGAGGCGAGTCACGTGCTCGTGGGTGATGTCTCGAACGTCCATGGGCCAATCGGTCTGCGCGTGGCGGAAGGCGCGAGTAGGGAATAGGTCGGGGAAGCGCTCGTGACCAAGCGCCTTCTGGCGCCGGGCGACCTGCTGCCCCTCGGGGTCAGGGTCAACGTAAACGTAATGCCGGACGGGGATGCCCGCCTGCAGCGTAGCCAGCAACCCGGTGGCAATGTCGGCGAACAGCTCTACCAAGACAATGCCGCCGGGCCGCTCATCTAGTTGGTCCGTGTATATAGGCGTTGGCAGCGGGCGGCAGTCATAGCGGGATTGCCGAGATCCGCTGTGGGCGGGTCCGTACGGGCCGCGCTGTGCTGGTGAGGAGCCATGCGGAGTGGGGCATCTGTGCACTCGACGTAATCGCGCGTGAGGTACGGGATAGGCCCAGACAAAGGCTGGGGCTGTGCGACGCGCGTGTGAGCCTGGTACTGTCGCCACCTGTCCCGGGCGTCCTGCAAGATGTGAGAGGGCATAGGTGTCGAGCAGGACTGGGCCTGGAGCGCGCATGTGAGCTGCCACCTGCGCCTGGCCTCGCGGTCCTGCGCATGAGGGTTGCGTACGCGAGCTGGTCCATCATTGGACGCTGGGGCAAGTACGGGTGTGGATTGTAGTAGGCCTGTTGGCGCTTGTGGAACAAGAGATCCACCGGGTTGGGGCTGCCGGCTGGCTTAGTGCAGTGAGCAAACTGCCGGACGCGCACTAGCTGGCGAGGCGCCAGCTGCACTCGGGCACGGAGCTGGGGGTGGAGCGACAGCTGGTCGCCAAGACGCGGTAGTGGCGTGCCAGGTCATCGACGGTTGCAGAGCGTCGGCCGGGCCAGGTCGTCAACGGCTGCAGAGCGTCGGCCGGGCCTGGAGTTGCAGGCGCGCGCTGCTGGTGCGGACCACCTTGGAGGGAGGTGAGCCGCCACGCCCGTCGCCGGCAAAGTGGCTGCGAGGGAGCGCTGGCCGCCGATCGTAGAGCGCGTGGGTGGCGTACGTGGTGGACTGCGGGGCGTCCTTGCGATCGTCCACCTCGCGGTACGGCGGGGTGGCTGCCCGGTTGCGGCCGTCGCGGTAGGGCGGAGTGGCAGCTGTAATGTTTTCGCTTTTTGAAAGGATCTTTCCTCGGTATTCAAGAAATATTCAAATGAAAAGGAAAGAAAATCTATATACTTGTGCAAATTGACAAACCCTCGAGAAAGCGAAAATGAAAACTAACGTAGAATGTGTGCTTGTGAGACTTGCACTCCCAATGACTCTGCAGGTATTTATACATGCACGACGTGAGGCACTGGAGTGCTTTGAGTCACCACCTAGGGCACTGGTTTATGTCAACGAAAACAGGCGAAGAGGTACGACCCATTTCAAATGAATGCTCAAAACGCGCCGTTTGGCCATTTGGAGACTTTTCGACGGTTTCCGAAAAACCGTTTCGCGCCAAACGGGGCGTTTTCGCGTTCTCGCGACTTTCCAAAAAGTCGCGACTGTTTGCGGAGTCGCGTACACATGCTTTTCGTCATGAATGGTAGTGATAAAAACTATTTCGCCAATCGGTTAGGTGTGAACGTTTCAAACGACAGGTCGCGGGTTTGAATCTGCTTGGATGCAAAGTCGCTTTGCATATTATGTATCGTTTGACTTTTACGACTGTTTGTTCGTATTAACGACTGGTCGTAAATCTGAAATCTGTGACTGTGCATTATCCAAAATAATGACAATCAAAATAACTTAATGAAACAATGATTGATTAAGTTATCATCTCATAATTAATCAAAGTAACTTTATGAATAATTATGTTGTACTTTTGCGAAGTAGTTGAATTACGTTACGACGCTTTTTGCAATAGTATCTGGGTCGTTTCGCTAATCGACCGAGAGTTAATCGGCATACGCGTGTGGCAAATAATTCAATGTGATGCAATAATTTATCAAATAATGTATGATAAATAGTATAACGTATTTTAGGTAATCGAGAAAACGACCCAAATACGCCTAAAAAGCTCAGATCGTTACAGCGGCTGTGTCTCGAGTGTTCGGTAGCGCGGCGTGACAGACCAACCACGTCTCGGCGGGGGCATGAGATTGCGTTTGCTGCGCAGACTGCGTCTGAGCTGCGGCGGGGCGACAGCTTGCAGCCTGCCGCGCAGGCCGCGTCTCGGCTTTCTACAGATGACATAGCGCACAATGGGCATGGCGGTCATGGCAGTGCCGGGTGCGCTGGCCACCGCGCGGGCTGCCCTGACACCCGTGCCGGAGGTGGCGGAGGTAGCCGCGGGGTAGGCGCAAGAGCCGTACCGGTCATCTTTGGCACCTCAGTCGTACAGCCGATGCGAAAGGTCGCGACAGCTCGGGTCGGCATCGCAGTCTTGTTGCACAGCGGTAGGCTTCGTCGGACCTGGCGGACGCAGGCTTGCTAAGCCGTGGCGGGCCAACAGAGGATGGGCGGCCAAACCCCAAGGGTTCAGCAGGCCTGTCAAAGCCTGGGGGACCCGTCAGCGTGCTGAAGCCTAGGGGGGCTGTGGACGCACGGCAAACGCGAGCGACGGGCGTAACCAGCATGGCCTGTGAGGGCGCCTCGTAGGACTCCTCCGGCGCCCGCTCGTATGACTCGTCGTCTGTCATCAAATCGTAGGCGGCCCGGCGCATGGCCTCCTCCTCCGAAGCGGTCGCGCGGCGATCAGTATCGTCCGTGTGCAACGACGACGAAGGTGGCTGAGAAGCCATCTGAAATTGCATGGCTACGCCTACCGGCACCTCCTGTCGTGAGGCGGACGTTGGACCGTGCGTTGGGTGAGTGTGCCCTCTTGCGCGGAGGAGGCTTAGGAGCGGACGATCGGGCCGTGTCGACCGCGGCTACGTGGAGCTTGTGGGCTCTAGCGGCCGTGGCCACTGCTGCGGTAGCAGCGCCGGCGGCGGCGGTCGCCGCTGCTGTCATCTGGCGCATCACGGCGTGCTGCGTTGCGTAAATGCGCATGGACTTCCAAGCTTGCGCTGTCAGTAGCTCCGTCTGAACCTGTGGAGAGAGGTGGAGCTCTGCGCTTGATAGCTCGGGCTCCTCGTTCTGAGGCTAGAGCATGTTCGCCCCCACAAAAACGTTGTCATCCTCTAAGCCGCCCTTGTGCGTCTAGGTAACGCCAAGCCGGTCACCATCGTTGCCGAGCGCCATGAAGCCGTAGTGTGCCGCTGACGTGGGTCGCCGGTCCAAATTGTTGAGCGTCAATAAGGCCTTGCGTGTGCCTCTCAAGCGCCAGTTGGGCCAATAGTGTGCCCGCTCCGTCCAGTTATCCACCGTGGCTCCAATGGGGAAGAGCACGTCCTGCCCCAAAAGGACGTCAAAGGTGTCAGAGCGCGTCATGAGCGCGTGACAACGGATTGTCGTCTCATCCTCGGTCCCTGGCCAAGAGGTGAAGACAAGCGCCAGCCGAGTGCGCCCCGTCACGAACTTGGATGTGCCGGCCGGAGTGTTGATCCGCATGGGCGAATCCTCCAGGTCGGCTGAGGAGAGGCCTAGCTACCGGAGATAGCTGTGACTGATCAGCACTGGCTGTGCGCCGGTGTCAAACAAAATGCGCTGAGGGGCTTGCTTGTTGACCAGCACAATCCCTTGCGCGTTATCTAGAAACGCAGTGTTAGGGTTGCTGATCAACCGGCGCTCGTGCGGAGGTTGAGCGGGAGCAAAGAGCATCGCAGTGGAAGCTCCTGCTGGCAGCCTATCCATGCTCGTGCGGGAACTAGGAGCTCGTGAACGGAGCATGAGCTGGGGGGCCTGCCGGGTTGCCTTTAGCGTCACGTCGAGCTCACTGAAGGACACCGCCAGCATGCGGTGCACTGCGAGTGATAGCACCTCGGCACTGAGCTGCACCGTCATCACCGAAGAGGCGAGTGCGTGCGGTGCTGGCGCAACTGGCCCCGCTGGCGGGTCCAAAACAGGGAAAGAGCGGGGCAGACGTGGGGCTTCCTCCGCACGGCGTCCCTAGTTGGGCCCGTCGCGCTTGGGTGCGGCCGCTGCTCGCCCAGCAGCTGCCATGAGCGTGTGCTTGCGGGGTGCCTTGTGAATTGCCTGACCACTGCCAAGTGGCCGTGTCTGTGCGCAGCAGACCAAGGCCTCGGATGGCGCAACCGTCCCCGCTGGTGCGACTGGCGCCAGTGCGGGCAAAGATGCCAGTGCAGACTCTGACGGCTACGCTGGCGCCTTGACAAAAGTGGGCGCCTCCGTGGGGACTGGCGCGGGCGTTGGCACAGTTGCAGGGTCCAGAGGGACCTCTGTTGGGCGCCAGGTGGCGCTCCAGGGTTGCCCCTGAGGCGGACTAGGCGGGCTACCAATTTGTTGGCGCACTCGCCTACGTATGCCCCGTGTGATGCTCGGACGGCCCGCTTACGCGCGAGCAGACTCTGCGCAGCCTCAGCAACGCAGATTGCGCGGGCGCCGGGTTTTTGTGCGCAACCAGGGTTTAAGCCCTGGCTGAGCGACGTTGTGCGCGAGCCGTACGGCGCCTCCCCGATGATCGGTTTGCACGTCAAGGTCAAGGACGCCCCCCCCTGATGGGCAATATGGGCCCTCTCTGCCGTCTGTGCGCCGGAGGTGCCGGGCCGTGTGCACGCGCCAAGTGGCGGCACACGGGAGCGGCTGCCCTGCGCGGCTGCGCAGGCTGGCGCAACTGAGGCAAGAATCCCGGGTCGCCGAAACGGACCTCGCAGTTTTGTCCCTGACGCCTGGTCACGGGTGGTAATGCTGGTGTCGGCGCATGGCGCCTCAGATGCCGTATGCGCGCCACGTGGCGCCAGCTGCTGGAACCTACTGCTAGCAGCCAGCAGCAGGCGGGTGTGTTTTTGCCGCTCGCTCGTGCGCAGATCTGCGCACGTGTATGCGATGCGGGCGCCAAGGTTTGTCGCGGTCTGCGCAGTCGTTTGGCGGGCTCGCAGGGGGAAGCCAGCTATCGCTTGGCCGGCCATGGTTGGCACTGTTGTTGACAACAAGGCCGTGCAAGCCAGGGTCATAGCCAACGTTGGTGCTGGCTGCGTTGGCGTTGGGGCAGGCTCGTCGTTGGGACGGCCGGTGGCACCGGCTAGCCGGGCTGCGCCGGATGGGCGTCTTCCGGCTGTCAGCCAATTGGGTTGCCTTTGTTTGCTACTGGCAGAAGCCTGAGCAGGGGGCGTGACGGTGGCAGGGGCATATAGCTCCTCACACGCGTCGTAGCCGAAGATGGCGTCGCAAGCGTGTAGGCGGGCGATCTTGGCTTCGGCCGCTAACAGCGCGTTGCTGAGAGCGTCGTAGCTGTAGTGGTCCTTGCCGGCGTCATCACGGCGCTGGTCGTGGCCGTGGCCGCTGTCATCGCGGGCTGTCCGCCAGAGCGCGGATTGCGCGTGCCTCGCTGACCTGCCGCGGCGAAAGATCCGTCACGAGCGCGCCCTTTTTCAAGGTTGCGCTTCTTCTGCAGGCAGATGATTTGCAGGTGGCCGGCTTTGCCACAGTAGGTGCAGTTGCCGGGCTTGCTGTATTGCGCAAGCGTGCAGTTACGGCGAGAGTGGCCCATCTTCCCACAAGACCAGCAGGAATCGCTCGTCGTGGCAGCCATGGACATGCAGCCGCGCGGAGCTCCGCGCTGCTGAGTCTGCTGGGACAGCTGCAAGTGCTAGGGTTGCTGCTGCTGGGGCTGGCGTGCAGGGGCTGGTCGCATCGTAGAAGATAGAAGCACTGCGGCCTCCTGTTGTACGCCCGTGGATGCGAGGCCCACACGATCGCTAATGTTGCTCCGTGCGGCTGCCAGGCTCTGCTTCTCAAGTGAGAGGTAAGCGTCCTCCAGTGAGTATTCAAAACCCTTTCGGTCAATGAGGGTGGCGATAGGTGGGTTCCCTCAGACGCGGCTCCACGGCACGCAAGAAGATCTTTGCTGCCTCTTGGTTTGTGACAGTGCTCACGTCTCGGCATAGGTGGGTCAGGCGTCGGTACATCATACGGATCGTCTTGTTCTTGCGGCGGAAGAAGTGGTGCAGCTCGTACACCTCTCCTCAGTGGCGGACTGGAACTCTTGTCTGAGGACGTCCCAGAAGGCCTAAACTGGGTTAGCTAGAGGGGTTTGAACGTCCCCCACAAGCTCCGTGCGCGTGAGGATCTTGGCTGCCTTCTCACGGTAGGTATCGCGAGCCTCGTAGAGAAGATAATGCCTGAGCGTGCCAAACACCTGGCTCTTAGTGAGCGCGGGCGTCTTGAGCTTAGCGTTCTTGAAGTCAGCCTTGAACTCAGGGGTAGTGTCGTCCAGATCACAGGTTCCTGGCCTGCTCTTGGAGCGGAAGAGGAAGGCCCTATCTACCTTCGTATCCTGGTCACCTGCCATGGAGTACGAAGGATCGTAATGAGTCCACTGAAGAGGTGGCTCGTGGACAGCCGTAGGCTGAGGGGCAAAGCGGGTGCTCCTCCTCAAGGGGATCAGTGATAGTACTGAGATTTGAGTCTGAGTCCTCGCCACTAACCCCTTCGTAGTAAGGCTGATAAGGTAGCCCACTACGGGTAGGCATATTGAATTGAATTGACTTACCAATATCTTTATAACAGCGAGTAATCATTATGGTGTTTTTTGTTAACTGATTAAATAGCAAAAGACAAACACACTAGGAGTGAACAATACTCGCAAGTATAAACTAGCATCAATAATGTAATCAGTAAACTCATACATAAGGAAGGGTAGAAGTCAGTGCGTATCGATGGCTTCTCGCCTTGGATTCAGATATCTCTCAGTAAGCAGTACAAGAGAGTTGGCCTCGTTTCCGAACGCCGGACTCGAGAGCAACACCTAGCATATGTACATGGAATGACACCCTAAAACCGGCATGGGGCAAATATCGACCAAATTTTGAGAATGAAATAATACTGAGTCTGATCGGTCCACGGGCGCCCGACGGGCAAATTTGAGCAGGATAGATCATACTTCGACTATTCTATTATTTCATCCCGTCGTTTTTGGCCAAGTCTGGGAGAATGTGCCTCTGACAGTTTTCACTTCCTTTCATGTCCGTTGACGCTGCCATACCAAATCTTCGAGTTTCACGAATCGACTTGTTCCATCGGATAAAATTGCATTTGTGTCAAGGACGGCCGGTCTTGACTCCTCTGACACCTTTCAAATGACATACTTGTCCTTTTCCTTGGTGGTACTTCATGTCTCGTAGTCTGACATTCATTTAATCTTATGCACGTTCCCACAACGTCACATTGCATTTGCTATGTTGTGCCCATGTCCTGTCAATTCCAGATTTCTTGTTGTTGTCCTTTTTGAGCCTCGTAATTTTGACAGGTGCGGATCTTAATCTTTGATGCAAAGATTTTGGCAAACATTCCGTGAATTCTGGTATCAATCGCGCAAGTGGCTGCCAGAAAATATGTTTTGTAGTATAACCACAGGACTCTACTGCCTCAGTAACCAGTATCAGTAAACTCCGGTGTAAGGTCATAGGTTTATAAAGTGCATTTTTGAGTTCATTGAAAGTATGTTTTGATTGCATAGAAGCGTAGAGTGCATTTTTGTGGTCATTTTGATATAAAGTCCATCGAATTCGGTCAAGTATTGAGAGAATTATGGATTTTCGTAGTTTAATTAATTTTGAGGTCGGTTGACGACTGTCCTTAATTCGCGGTGAGCGCGACCGTCGGACTGACCGACAGCGTCGAGCGATCTGGCCCGTTAGAGTGAACATGAACCTTCACGTAAGTTTGGCGGACGCGAAGTGCCGACCAGGTCGATTTACCTAGAAGTTTCGATTGCCTAAGATAGAATATTCTAGTAATGTCGATGCATGTATGTGGACGTCAATTCGACCCGACATGTCATATGAGACTGATCTAGGATACTCACGAATATTCAAGAAGGGAAAAATTGACGAACACTTAGGACATTCCGTAGCTTCCTCCTAGAGAGGAGCACTTAGGCAGAAAACTATAAATAGGCATAACTTCTTCATTTCTTATCAATTTTTCACTTTTGTAAATTTCTACGAGTTTGTAATGACAAGGCCTTTCATCCTAAATCATTTGTGAGCAGTTTCTTGCTACTCACAATGCTGAGTAATTTTCATAAGCTTTCTTAGTGATATGCCGCTGCACTCTTTAGTGTAATTGCAACTAGTTCTTTCCCTTGTGAGTCACTATGCTTCCACTAGGGCAATCTGCCCCTTTCATCTGGTATCGGAGCTGGGCTAGTTTGCATATTATATTATGGAGTCGCAGTCGGCAACTGGAGGAGGCGAACACGTCGAGCATGTTGAGCGCGTGGAGCAAACGGCACCACCTTTGTCAAGGGAGCAACAAGAGATGCAGGCAATGTTGAGACAGATGGCAAACGCAATTGAAGGAGAAGTCTACACACAGTTTCAACAAAATATGCGCCCGGAGGTGGAGAGAATGGTGCGAGCTGTGGTTGGAAATGCCGCTTTGACGAGTTCGGCACGTGCACCTGCTATACCACCTATCCATGTTCAACTAGTGGTGCAACCAGTTATTCCACCCGCATGGGGAGTGCGTGCGCCTAAGCCGGAAGTGTATACTGGAGAGCGTGGATCGCCGCCTATTCATCAATGGAGTTTTGGAGTGAAGAAGTGTATGGAGTATTCTGCGCTCACGCCCGACAGGCAAGTCACCTTTGTGATTACCTTGCTGAAGAAGAGTGCTGGAGCTTGGTGTGAGCGACAGGAGCAGCTGTCTAGAGTTCCTGCTACTGTTGATCAGTTATTTGAAGGCTTGAAGAGGCAATTTCAACCTACTACACCCGAGGCTACCGCTTGAGATCTATTGGTGCGCCTTCGTCAACGAGGAAGCGTTCGGGAGTATGTATCGCGCTTCAACGAGCTGGTGCTTCAATGTCCATCCATGCACAACTCGGAGATGATGGACAAGTTCAAGAAGGGACTCAAGCCAACTGTGGCCAAGAAAGTGGCGCTCAAGGACCCTACCAGTCTTGGAGAAATGATGGCATTGGCAACAAGGGTCGACGCTGTGGAGTACAGTCAGAGGCAGTGGGGCAGCCACAACTTTGGAGGACATCAACAGTTTGGTTCTCAAGCGCCAAGCACAAGTGGTCAAGGTCCAGTACCTATGGAGTTGGGACTTCTTCAGTACCAGCGCAGGCAGCAAAATTCCAAACCAAGAGGACCATGCTATAATTGTGGCAAGCTTGGGCATCTGGCTCGAGACTGTCATGTGAAGGCGAAGCAACCTCAACAGCAGGAAAAAGGAGGACGCCAGTAAGTCGTCCTGGGGTGTCTATTGGCGTGAAGATGGGAACTCACAAGGAGGTTATCCCCAGGAGCCTGTTGAGAAGCGAAAGACGAGATGTTGACAAGCCTATTATCGTGGAAGGAGTGATCGACGGCAACAAGGCGAAGTGTATGGTCGACAGTGGCGCAAGAGCAAATTTTGTGCACAAGAAGTTGGTGAAAGAGTGGCAAATCCCTGTGCATAAGCATTATGAGCCTAAGGAGGGAATTTCGACGAATGGGAAGAGACTCAAGTGTGGTTCACTTACGGAAGCTATTCACGTGGAAGTAGCGGGGCACCGGAGGAAGGAAGTTATGGAGCAGGCAGAGTTGGGTCACCATGAGGTGATATTGGGCCGATTATGGCTAAGAAAAGCCAACCCTCAAGTGCACTGGAGCACACAACAAGTGAAGGTCCAAGGGCGTGATGGTCAAATGGAGACAGCAAAACAATTGTAGGTAGATACGACCACAAGTAACTGTCTTCTGTCGAGCCTGCAAGTTAAGACGCTATGCAGGACGAATCAGGTGAAGGAGATGTACCTTCTTTCGGCGGCCCTGGCCAGGTCATCAGATGGAGCAAGCGTGAATCCTAACAACCTGGGCAAATGTACATCGTCGAAGGAGCAAGTAGTGGTGTCTGATCCCCTTGCTCAGAAGGAGCAGAGCCCAACTGCTCAAGAGAAGAAGAAGCTTGCTGAGATGCCTGCCCAAATTAAGGCGCTGTTGAAGAAGTTCAAGTGCGTTTTTCCTGAGGAGCTACCTACAGGATTACCTCCACAGAGAGCTGTAGAGCAGAAGATTGAGGTGGAACCAGTTAGCAAGCCACCAGTGAGACCCGCCTATCGTCAATCTTTTGCGGAGTTGGACGAGTTAAGGAAGCAGCTGATAGAGTTATTGGAGAAGGAATTTATCCGATCCAGCGAGTCTCCATTTGCAGTGCCAGTCCTATTTGTGAAGAAGAAGGATGGGACTATGAGGATGTGTGTCAACTACCGGGCACTCAACAAGGTCACAATCAAGAACAGGTCCCCACTTCCATGAGTGGACTAGTTGATTGACAGGCTTGTCGGGGCGAAGTATTTCTCGAAGATCGATTTGAGGAGTGGCTATCACCAAGTACAAATTGCGGAAGGAGACGTTAACAAGACTGCTTTCAGGACTCGCTATGGTTTATTTGAGTTCACAGTCATGCCTTTTGGGTTGACTAATGCACCAGCTACATTTATGGGACTTGTGAAGAGTATCTTCAGACCCTATTTGGACCAGTTTGTGGTGGTATTTTTGGACGACATCCTGTTCTATTTGAAGACCTTGGAAGAGCATGTGGAGCATCTGAGGAAGGTGTTGGAGGTCTTGAGATATCAGAAGTTATATGGGAACATGAGCAAGTGCGACTTCTGTCTCAAGGAGGTTGAGTTTCTTGGGGACATATAGTGGGAGCTGAAGGCGTCAAGGTGGAGCAGTAGAAAGTGCAAGTAGTCAGAGGTTGGCCGGTACCTGCTGCTATTCATCAACTCAGGAGTTTCCTTGGCATGGCAAATTATCGATATTTCATTGAAGGACTTACCAAGGAGTGTGCACCGCTCACGGACATGTTAAGTAAGCGGAGAAGTGGCTATGGCGTGACAAGGAGCAGCAAGCTTTTGAGAAGATTAAGGAGCTGTTGACACAGGCACCCGTGTTGGCAATTGCAAGTCCAGAGCTTCCTTTCACCATGATCACGGACGCATCAAACTTTGCAGTGGGAGCCATTCTTCTCCAAAACCAAGGCAAGGGATTACAACCTGTGGCATATGAGAGCAGGAAGTTGAGTCCTGCTGGGCAGAACTATGCAGGACACGAGCTGGAGATGTTGGCTATTATTCAAGCTTTGAGAATTTGGCGATGTTATGTGGACGGTCGGAAGGTGTTCATCAAGACCGACCACAAGAGCTTACAGAAGTTCATGACGCAGCCAACATTGACACCGAGACAAGCAAGGTGGATGGAGTTTCTGCAACAATTCAACCACAAGATTGAGTACTTACCTGGGAAAATCAACCCTGCAGACGCTTAATCCAAGAGGTGTGACCTTGCAGCTGTCTCCGTTATCAAGGGGAGTATGGACTTCAAGGAGAAGCTTCAGAGAGGTTATAAGGAGGATCCAAAGTTTGCTGATGGTGGAGCAGCTGAGTCCAACTCGAGTATGCAGAAGAAGGACGACATATGGTATTATGGTGATTCCAAGAGAGTGGTGGTACCCAACATCAAGGACCTACGCGACCTACTACTTGCGGAGCAACATGATTGCTTATATGTTGGACACTTTGAAAACGAGAAGACGGCAAGCGTGCTGAAGCGGGATTACTATTTGTAGTGAAACAGATAGATGAAGTACTTAGTGAAATATAATACTTTATCTATTCAAGACAAGGATCTTTGAACACAAGTGGTAGCTTCTTGAAAGAGAGATGGCTTCTGATAGTTAATATATTTCTGGAATTTGGCAAGTACAAGAGTGATTCTTCGATCTTTCTATGTTCTAGCTCTTGTTTATATACTTGCTACATAAGTAATTTCTAGGAAGCTGTATGTTGATGTGTTGGCACCCAACACATCCCAAAACTTGCCACCTCTTTCTAGAATAATGTACAAATGTCCTTTTGACCTAAAAATGGCACATCTGACTTTTGCCACATGGAGTTCTTCTAGGTCTTTCCTCTAACTTCGAAAATGCCTTGGAAGGTTCAAAGGACATGAACCAAGTTACTAGAGTACCTATTCACACTTGACTCCACACAATACTACTCCAAATATATTTGAAAACATTAAAATATATGCAAACTAATATATAATAACTCAAATCACTACATCACCCTCCCGACAGAAAAAGCGACGTTTCGGCGCGTCAAGTAAGGTCTTACACATGTGGAGCAGACTAGTCAATAGCTTCAAGTCAGATGCCACGCATGTGAAGAGGATTAGTCCAAGGCGCCAAGTCAGGTGCTACACATGTAAGGTGGACTAGGCAAGGTCGTGGGTGGTGTGACCTTATTGGCTAGCCTACTCCTTAATGATAAAGAAAATTGTACAAGTTGGCCCAGAATCTGTCACAAATTCAAAAATTCATAGCGTTCACAACACTGCTCCAAATCTGAAAATTCAAGTGCCTAACAGACCGCGTCGGAAAAATCTACCGGCCACCAAATTTGAGAGCATTCTAATTTCTGGACTGTCGTTGAGAGCTGAGAAAGTAGGCACTCCTCCAAATCTGTGCAGAAACTTCTGAAAATCATAAGTTCTTCTATGCTTCTCCAAATTCTGCAAACTAAGTCTCAAACTGGGCGCTGTAAGATTTTCAACCAGAGTCTTGAGTTTCAGAGCATTCCAAGTTCAGGGGAAGGCACAATGTCAGAAGGCATATTCTGTCCTAATAATGCTTGCAGCCTGACCCCCTTCTACTTAGAGCATCATATCTCTCTTACCAGTGCTCCAAATTGAACAAACTTGGACTCTAAATGACCGACTACTTTTGGACTACAGCCAGGTAAATTTTTAGAATTTATAATGCAGAGACCTATCACCAGTAGCAGTTTTAGTTTTCTGTCCAGAAACTGCGAGAAGAGAAGAGTGTCTAATGTCAATTTTTCCTCTTTCTTGTTCTTGCAGGCTGCCTCCAAGGGGTCTTCTGCTGCTTCTTGATGGTGGCAGGCTGCCTCCCTGAAGTCTTTGGGCTTGTAGTAGAGGGACTTGGGGCTGGTCCAAGATGGGAGTTGGCGGCATGGAAGCGCTTCAACTTTCTCTGAACTTTGTCAAGGTAGTGCACCGCCACCCAACTATTCTCCGAATCTGGATATCCTTTCCACTTGATCAAGTATTGTTGCTGTTTCCTGAAATTTCTCATAGCCACTATGTCTTCCACTTCGTACTCCAAATGATAATCCACTATCGTTGGGGCTGGTGGGGTTGTCACACGTCCTGGGAACTTGTTGGCGGGTTGCACACATGGCTTAAAGAGGGAAGCGTGGAACACGGGGTCGATGTGCATAGTCTGGGGAAGTTCTAGCTTGAAAGCAACGGGGTTGACTTGCTGGATAATTTTGAAGGGTCCCAAATACTTGGGAGAGAACTTGCTGCCGGCAGGCCTGTTGTTCAGGGAAATGTTCTTGGATGATAGTAACACGTTGTCACCCACTCTGTACGTAATTTCTCTTCTGGATCTGTTCGCCACTCTTGCTTGAGCATCTTGCGCGTGTTGTAGAGCTTTCTTCGCTGCTGTAAGGGTTGCTTCTAATGTCTCCATAAAATCTGTGGCTGCAGGTACTTCATCATGGCCAGCCATGAAGCTCAGTGGCGCGGTTGGATGGAAGCCATAATTGAGGAAGAATGGGGACTCTCGGGTAGAGGCTTGCGTCGTGTTGTGGTAGGCAAACTCCAAGGGGGTCAAGTACATGTCCCAATCTTGCTGCAGATTAGACACGTAGGCCTTTAGAGAGGTCTTTAGGGTACGATTCATACGCTCGATTTGCCCATTTGGTTGTGGGTGGTAGGCAGTAGACATATCCAGCGATGTACCTAAGTCCTTGAAGAGATTTTTCCAGAAATGGCTTGTGAATCTTGGGTCTCTATCTGACACAATTCTTGATGGTAATCCATGGACTCGGAAGATGTTGTCAAAGATGAGTCTTGCAAGTTGTGGTGCTGTAGCCTTAGTCGTCGTGGGAATAAAACGAGCCATCTTAGTAAGTCTGTCCACCACCGTGAGTATTGCATTATGGCCTCGAGGTGTCACTGGCAAGTCCACGATAAGGTCCATTGAGATGTCCGTCCATTGTCTTTCGGGAATTGGTAGTGGTTGGAGGAGTCCTCCCGCCTTTTGCGATGATGGCTTGATTCTTTGGCATGTGTCACAGCTCCTGCAATACTCCTTTACTTCCTTAGACATGCCTGGCCAGCAATAAGTCCTGACTAAAACGCCCGTGGTCCTTAGGATTCCGAAGTGTCCTCCAAGAGGGTTGTCGTGTGCTTCTCGTAGAAGCAAGAGCCGGAGGTCTAAGTCATTAGGAACACATCTCTGGCCCGTGTCTTGCCTCACGCAATAATTGCCTTCTTGCTTCTTGTATGGGTCCAAGCCTGCCTCTCCGTTCTTGTAGTAAGGGTCTCTTTCATAGGCGGCTGAAAATCGAGCTTCCAGATCTGTCTTCAACGATGTCATCACTGCGTTGAATTGCAGTCTTGAGAGGGGGTCAGCCGGGTTTGTCTTGCCGGGCTGGTATTGAATCGTGATGTTGCATTGTTGCAAGTATCCGCTCCATCTTGCTTGTCTCCTTGAGAGATACGGCTGCGTCTGGAGGTGCTTTAACGCCTCGTGGTCTGTGGTGACCACTACCTTGCGTCCTTCAACGTAGCAGCGCCAAACCTTCTAGGCATGTACAATTTCCAACGCCTCTCGCTCCGTGGTTGTATAATTTTGCTCGGCTGGATTTAGCTTTCTTGACTCGTAGGCGATGGGCTGCAGTCCCTTGCCTTGGTCTTGAAGCAGGATTGCTCCTATTGCATAGGAAGATGCATCGGTGATGACGTGGAAGGGCCAATCTGGGTTTGGACTTGGGAGTGTGAGCACCGAGGATGTGGTCAATCTTCGCTTTAACTCTTGAAATGCCTCTTCCTCTTTCTCGGTCCATGTATATAGCCTGTCCTTCTTGAGTAGATCTGTCAGGGGGGCTGCTATGTGCGAGAAGCTTCGGATGAATCCCCTGTACCAATTGGCAAATCCCAAGAATGACTGGAGTTCTTTCTTGGTCGTGGGGGTTGGCCATTCCTCCACCACCGTGGTCTTCTTGGGGTCCATCTTGATGCCATCAGCAGTCACGTGGAGACCTAGGAACTCCACTTCTTGTTTGGCAAACTCGGACTTGGACTCCTTTGCAAATAGCTTGTTTTGCTTCAATACTTTGAGGACTTCTTTCAAGTGTCTCGCATGCTCTTCAAGGGTCTTGCTGTAGATAAGGATGTCATTGATAAATACCACTACAAATCCGTCCAACATGGGCTGATATATGGTGTTCATCATAGTCATGAAAGTTGCTGGCGCGTTGGTGAGTCCAAATGGCAGGACCATGAACTCAGAATATCCATATCTTGTCCTAAATGCCGCCTTCTCTATGTCCGGTTCTGCGATGCGAATCTGGTGGTAGCCGCTCCATAAGTCAATCTTCTTGAAGTACTTGGCTCCAACCAGCCGATCCATGAGCTCATCCATGCGCGGCAGCGGGTATCGATTCTTGATGGTGATCTTGTTGAGGGCGCGATAGTCCACACACATCCTCAAGGTACCATCTTTCTTCTTGACAAATAACACCGGGGCTCCAAATGGCGACTTGCTAGGTCGAATGAAGCCATGCTCCAGTAGCTCCTTGATTTGCTTCTTGACTTCGTCTAGCTCCGTGTATGACATTTTGAACGTAGGCCGAGAGATGGGCTTGCTTCCGGGCTCCAACTCTATCTTGTGGTCTACGAATCTTTTGGGGGGTAGGCCCTTGGGCAATTCCGGGGAGAACACTTCTTTGTAGTCCTCAAAGACTTCTTGTATCTCCTTGGGAACGGGGCTGCCTTCTTGACTCTCGATGTCTTTCTTGATGTCTTTTGGCGTGATCAAGGCCAAAAGAAGCTCGTGTCCCTTCCTCACAAGTCTCTTGAGTTGGAGGGCGGACAATAGTATCTCGTGTGCCGGCTTTTTGATATCTTGGGTCTGGATATTCTGGATTGCGCGCAAAATACAGATTCTTGAAGTGATGTCGTTCTTGATTCTGATAGTACCGGTCCTCCAATCAACTTGGGGGTTGTGGTTGGTCAACCAAGGCGTCCCTAGGATGACGTTGTACTTGCCCAATTGCATGGGGGAGAACACTACTCTATCCTTGGAGGACTTGATAGAGAGTGCCAAGGGGTACGTCTTCATGGAAGGGGTAATATAGGAGAATCCATCGGGCATCATAATCTCCTCGTCGTGGTCAAGAGTTCGCATAGTAATACCGTGCTTGGTGGCAAAATCTGCAGCAATGAAGTTGCCTTGAGCTCCGCTATCCACCAAGATGTGGACCTTCTCTCCTCCAAGGTAACCTCTCAAACTCATTGGGGCTGGAACGTCGTCTTCAACGGGGGTCTCCACCTCACTTGGCGTGTTGCCTTCTCGTGAAGTGGGTCTTGGGGTGGTAGGCTCCTGGCCTACCGGCGCTGTCCGTTTTTTGACAACTTTTTGGGGCATGAAAGTGCACGATGGCCCTTTTCCTTGCAATAGAAGCATAGTCCAGCCGTCATGAGAGCTTCTTTTTCAGCCGGGGAGAGTCTTGCTTTCACTCCTTGCTGGTTTCTTGCATCATAAGTGTCATTGGAGGGTCTTCCACTCTTCCGGGCAGCCGCGGGGTCCCTTTTAATAACTCCGATTTCCATGGGTGTGGGTCCAAATTCGGATGAGGAAGGGGCTGCGTACACCCGCGTCGCTGGTACCCGTGAAGATGAAGGCACGGAGTGCTTAAAATCCAAGGTATCCACCTTTTGGGCCACTTCAATGATCTTTGAGAAGTCCGTCAAGTCGCGTAATTCCATTTCCTTTGCCGCCTTGGGTTTGAGGCCAAAGATGTAGCGGTCAATCTTCTCATCAAAAGACATGTTGGGGATCTCAAGAGTGAGGGCGTGAAATCTAGATGTATACTCTTGAACGGACGTCGTTTGCTTGAGATGGTGGAGCTTTCCTCGGGCAATCTTCTCCGCATTGATGGGCATGAATTGCTTCTTGAGGGCCTCACGAAAATCTGCCCATCTTGCATATGATGGTGGGGGCTCTTGGCCGAGCATGGGGTGCGCCATAGCTTGATATATAGCCGCTTGATAGTTACGCCACCATGATGTTGCTGCTCCTCTAAGTAAGGTAACGGCAAAGGGAACGTAGTCCTCCTCGGGTACTTCAAGGAACGCGAGGTACGTCTCCACTTGGTAGAGCCATAAATTCAGGTTGGCACCTTTCCCGGGGTTGAAAGTGTCGGGTTTGCCGGGCTTGATGAGTTTCCTTGCTCTCGTTGGCTCTTGTGGAGGCGCTTGAGCCGGGGCTGGATTTTGAGCATTGCTCGCAATAGGGGCAACCATGGCAGCCATAGCTTCTCTTGACACTTGTACGATTGCTTCATAGGTGGCCAAGCCCACTTGGTTGTGGACGGTCATTAGGAAGGCTGCCCACTCATTTGCGGGAACTCCTTGTGGTGGGGTTAACTTTGCTATAGCGGCTGCCACGGAAATTGACGATGCTCCTCCTTGTGGTGCTTCTTGTTATTGCATATTTTCTTGAGTGGGCTCTCCCATTGGCGCTGGAGGAGGGTGTGCTCCTCCTTGTGGTGCTTCTTGTTGTTGCAGATTTTCTTGAGTGGGCTCTTCCATAGGCGCTGGAGGAGGGTGTCTTGGAGAGGAAGGGCTTCCTTCAAATGCTTGCTGTTGGTCTTAAGGATCGGCCATCTTCTTGTGCTTCCAAAGTGCCTAGCTCCGATACCACTGTAGTGAAACAGATAGATGAAATACTTAGTGAAATATAATACTTTATCTATTCAAGACAAGGATCTTTGAACACAAGTGGTAGCTTCTTGAAAGAGAGATGGCTTCGATAGTTAATATATTTCTGGAATTTGGCAAGTACAAGAGTGATTCTTCAATCTTTCTATGTTCTAGCTCTTGTTTATATACTTGCTACATAAGTAATTTATAGGAAGGTGTATGTTGATGTGTTGGCACCCAACACATCCCAAAACTTGCCACCTCTTTCTGTAATAATGTACAAATGTCCTTTTGACCTAAAAATGGCACATTTGACTTTTGCCATATGGAGTTCTTCTAGGTCTTTCCTCTAACTTCGAAAATGCCTTGGAAGGTTCAAAGGACATGAACCAAGTTACTAGAGTACCTATTCACACTTGAATCCACACAATACTACTCCAAATATATTTGAAAACATTAAAACATATGCAAACTAATATATAATAACTCAAATCACTACACTATTGGAGAAATATGGACAAGGACATTGAGGAGTGGATCAGGACTTGCGATGCGTGCCAGCGTAACAAGACACCAGATCAAAAGAAGGAAGATACCTTGCAACCCCCACCTGTTCCAGAGTATCCTTGGGAGCAGATTGCTATGGACTTCATCACGTCGTTACAAGTGAGTGGTCAAAGGCACGATGCAATTTGGGTTGTGTCTGATCGGCTCAGCAAGATGGCTCACTTCATTTCCATGAAGGTGACTTGTACGGTAGCAAATGTGGCACGGCTATTCTTTGATCATATTTTCAGGCTACATGGGTTGCCGAAGATGATTGTTTCAGATTGGGATCCAAGGTTTACCAGCAACTTTTGGCGATCATTGCCTACTTTGATGGGGGCCAAGTTAAGTATGAGCACTTCTTATCATCCTCGGACAGATGGGCAGAGTGAGAGGCTCAATAGAACTCTGCAAGAGGTGCTCAGGAGTTTCACTATGGAGGACCCTTCAGGGTGGGACAAGAAGCTAACAGGGTTGGAGTTTCCCTACAACAACAGCATGCATGGATCTACCAAGCAATCACCATTCACTATGGTTTATAGGCGAGAAGTATATCATCCAGGGAACATCTTGTTGGAGAAGGCCAAGGAGACTCAGGTTCCTACTACACAAGCGTTTATGGAGCAGATGGCGAAGACGTGTATTCGGAAGGCACAGGAAGAGCAGGTCAAGCATGCTAATAAGCATCAAAGGGAAGTGACATTCCATGTGGGCGACAAAGTACTCTTGTCAACAGAGAACCTACCTTTCACAGGCAAGAGGAAACTGCGGGCACGGTTTACAGGTCCCTTTGTGGTGCTCAAGCAGGTTAATCCAGTGACCTACGAGTTGGAACTTCCTTCAGGCTGGCGTATCCATGATGTGTTCCATGTTAGTTGTTTGCGGCCTTACGTTGACCCGAATGAAGGACATCCAGGACGACTACCTACACCGCCACCACCGGTCGAGATCGATGATGTATTGGAGTATGAAGCGGAGGCGATTGTCGACGATCGACGAGTCAAGCAAGGTCAACTACTTGTATAAGAGTATCTGGTTAAGTGGAAAGGCTACCGTGCGGACGACAACACTTGGGAGCCAGAGGCCAACTTGACTCATTGTAAGAGTAAGTTGAGGCGTTATCTGCAGAATGCGTCAAGGACGTCGCATCTTGAGGAAGAGGATGAACTAAGGTCATAGATTTATAAGTGCATCTTTGAGTTCATTTAAAGTATGTTTTGATTGCATAGAAGCGTAGAGTGCATTTTTGTGGTCATTTTGTTATAAAGTTCATCGAATTCGGTCAAGTATTGAGAGAGTTATGGATTTCCGAAGTTTAATTAGTGTTGAGGTCGGTTGACGACTGTCCTTAATTCGCGGTGAGCGCGACGGTCGGATTGACCGACAGCGTCGAGCGATCTGGCCCGTTAGAGTGAACTCAAACCTTTACGTAAGTTCGGCTGACGCGGAGTGCCGACTAGGTCGATTTACTCAGAACTTTCGGTTGCCTAAGATAGAATACTCTAGTAATGTCGATGCATGTATGTGGACGTCAATTCGACCCGACACGTCAAATGACACTGATCTGGCATACTCACAAATATTCAAGAAGGGATGAATTGACGAACACTTAGGACATTCCGTAGCTTCCTCCTAGAGAGGAGCACTTACGCAGACTAGTATAAATAGGCATAACTTCTTCTCTTTTTATCAATTTTCACTTCTGTAAATTTCTACGGGTTTGTAATGACAAGGCCTTTCATCCTAGTCCATTTGTGAGCACTTTGTTGCCACTTAAAATGCTGAGTAATTTTCATGAGCTTTCTTAGTGATATGCCGCTGCACACTTCAGTATGATTGCAACTAGTCCTTTTCCTTGTGAGTCACTACGCTTCCACTAGGGCACACCGCCCCTTTCATAACCTCCACCTCTCCATCTTGGTTGTCGTCTTTGTACTAGCACTGTGCAGGACATAGTAGCCACACTTGACCAAGCATGTGACAGATCTGAATTCTCCCCACTGTTCCTCCGTGACCTCCAATATGAGCTCGTCACCACGGTTCAACACCCAGTCTCGTCCACCATCTGCTACAGCCTCGGCAGCCTCCTGTGTTGCCCTTACAACAGTCACTGCCCGCTGTTCATCCTGCTCTACCCGTAGGGCTGTTGCGGCTTGGCTTGCAACTCGCCTTTTTTGTACCTCTCGTGCTCCATGAGCAGCCGCCCGTGCCCTTTCTCGCTCTGCAATATGCTGCCTCCTCAGCTCTGCTAGTTGCTGTTCCAACACTCGATGCACTACAATTGCTGCCTGGCAACTTGAGCGTGTCCTCTCATGAATAGCTGCAAAATGTCTCGCCCGCTCCTCCTCTCTCTGTGCAACGACTGCCCGGGCTGCTACTGCTGCCTGTGCTGCTGTGAGACCTGCACATGGATGGTGACGGAGATCCCGATGCCTCCTCCGTATCTGACACCGAGGGCATTGTACTTGTGCGTTCTGATGTGGTGCTTGACCACTGCCTGGTAGCCTAGGCATTCCCACAGCAATCCTTGCTTATTTTATTCCTCAATGTTTCACATGTCATGACTCATTAGGTCGGGACCGTCGCCCCTGCCAAGACACACGTGCGTCGACCATCGACCTAGGAAGGTCAACTTTGACCTTGCTTCACGCATTCATATGTTGACCTTTGCTAGCATTCCAAGTCGCTAAAGTGTAGAGCGTTGCGTCAACTTTCGAACGGCATTGGTTGCGCGCCATTTGGTCAAGTGTCGAGCGAGATATTCGCGATCTAGTCCGCGCCACCTACCGGCCCCTAGCGGATTTTGCCACAGGCCACTATGTGACTCAATGTGCCCAAAGGTCACATTGTTGGCTCTTTGCGACTCCAAAGACCTCTAGCCATTAGCATACAAATCCGCGAGCTTGATAAAGTACACTAAGCATGCATTAGCATAGTATATGAGCACCATTTGAGCTATACCTTGGTGACTGCATCACTCATTCTTAGAGGAAGCTTCCTCACATTTTAGATCTACTTTTGAGGCATTATCTAGGTAGCATTACTCGAGGTAAGCTCCGCCAATGAGAGCCATGCATCCGCTTACTTGCATTGTATTTTATTGGTGTGTGTTGTGCTTAGCCAATAGGAGAGCTAGTACGTGCCTTACCTCCACTTTTGTGGACTTAAGAGAGCCTCCTAGTGTGACTGTGTGCATTGAATCCGCCGCCTACAGCGCCATTTTGCAGGGAGTATATAGCAGTAGATGCCCTTAGAAGGACATCTTTTTAGAAGTCCATTTATGCCAGCTGTAAACTAAATCAGTACACTAATCAGTAAAGCTTACACTTTTATCTCTTGTATTTTGTAATGAATCAGTATACTGGTCGATATAATATTCATTTAAATAATATAGTTAGATAAGTTCAGCCTGCTGAACTCTAGTTAATAATCAGTCTGCTGGACTTTATACTTAATATCAATTTAATGACTTGGTCGGAAGTAGCAGGCTGAGGCCACCTTAAGTCAGCTTGCTGACACATTCTTTGACAGCCAGCTGACTTCCGTACTCGGTAGCAGCGAACTGCCTCAATATGCATCTAAGTGTGGTATGCTAGATGAATGGCCACATGACATCCCTATGATGGATGGCGATTCGGGATGATGGGAGATGGCGGTGGATTTGGTTAACCGAGGTCCTACCAACGTGGTTAACTCCCGGGTAGGCGGTGCCATCGCACTGACCGTTGAACAGTAAACTCATTCCATGTACATATGCTAGGCATTGCTCTCGAGTTCGGCATTCGGAAACGAGGCCAACTCTCTTGTACAGCTTACTGAGAGAACTCTGAATCCAAGGCGAGAAGCCATTGATACGCACTGTCTTCTAACCTTGCTTATGTATGAGTTTACTGATTTGCATCATTGATGCTAGTTTACTCGCATTTGACTTACGAGTATTATTCCCTGCTAGTGTATTGTCCTTTGCCGTTTAACTAGTTAACGGAAATACCATAAAGATTACTTGCTGATATAAAGATCTTTATTAATTGTTAATCGCCTATTTGGTAAGTCGATTCATTTCAGTGGTATCGGAGCAGTTATCACAGTCTTCTTTGTATGGTAAGGACAAGGTCTCAAACTAGCAACTCCCGAGACATGGAGAACCAGGATAACGAGAATGTCGAAAACCAGGCGGAAAGCCATGTAGCGGGAAACCGTACCTATTCGGAAGCAGTAGCGGATACTGCAGCTAGGGAGGCAGCAGATGAGGCAGCTGCTATTGCCTCAGTCGCAGCTCAGCAAGCTGAGGAGGAGATAGCCAGACTAGAAGCTGAACAAGTAGCAAAGGCCGCTGAAGATATACAAAGGAGGGAAGGACAGCCAGCTGACGAGCGCACTGTTGAAGAACTTATGGCATCAAGGGCCAATGTTCTGAACCCACCTCCTGCCGTACAACTCAATGTACCCCTAGGTCAAATACGTGACCGGCTGAATGCGGCAGGAATTGCTGCTGCAGGAGCAAGAGGGATTGTTGAGGACACTACTCAGCGAGTAGATGCCAATGCTGCTGCTGCATTTGCTAATCTACCACCCCAAAATGTAGACTTGGGAGCATTGTTCGTTCAGATGCAGTCGCAAATGGCGACCATGTATCAGTCCCAGCAGGAGGACAAAAGAATCATAATGTCCCTACTCCGGGACAGAGACCAACTCGGGTCTCACACCACTAGTGATGGTGGCCGAGGGCCTAGTAAGCCCAAGCCGAAACCTCCCCAGGACTATGATCCTGAGGGAAACAGAAAATATTACCTGATCAAGTTTCTCGCGGATGTTGAGCAGTGGCTGGAGAACTACCCAGAACTGCAAGATTACGAGAAGGTCAGGCACACCGGTGCGCTGCTGAAAGGCAGTACCGCAGACTGGTGGCTTTACTGGAAGTAAGAGCGTAAGGCTCGGCAACTCGGTGACCCTACGTGGGTAGAGTTTGTCGAGAAGTTGCATGAGAAGTTTGATGTCATCAACCAGCAGGAGAAAGCTATCTATGCGATGATCTCCCTGACACTGAAGCAGACCACTTCAGTTGCTGAGTTTGCTCAAAAGTTCCAAGAGAACATGATGAAGCAGCCGGATTTGCCAGAACGGTATAGGATAGCATACTTCAGGTATGGCTTGAAATCCGAGGTCTCAGGTCATTTTGCTGACAAAAAGTATGAGAAACTGGCTGACTTGATCCAGGATGCTGACGCGTGGGATCAGCAGCAGTTCAATCACAAGCGCCAGAGTAACGCTTTGGTGTCTAAGATTGTCAAAAAGCCCCACGGTTCCTACAATGCAGTTGAAGGAGACCAGGCTGAGGATAATCAGGGTGATAAATATGAGTATGAGTACAATGCTATTCAGTCTAGAGGTAGAGGTGGTCCCTCTCGAGGTGGCTATGGAAGGGGTGGTGGTAGGACTAAGCCGAGACCAGCCTCAGCAAAATCTACTTGCTACCATTGTCAGCAGAAAGGCCACTACAGAGAACAGTGTCCGGTCAAGCACCTGCCTAAGGTCGAGAGAAAAGACCAGCCTTTAAAAGACAGCAACAGTCAGTAATCCAGTCTACTGACTGTGAGGATGCTAGAGATAGTGAGTCGTCACTAGCTGCCCTCGTAGCAGGTATTATGGGTCCTGCTGAACTGGATTCACTATGCATGCCTGACAACCAGATAAAGGAGACCATCAGCAATATAGACGTCCAGAGAGTGCACACTCTGGATGCTCTTGTTCCACCTGATGTCCAACATTTCTTTGCTACGTCAGGAGAACAATGCGAAAGTCAGGAAAAGACAGTCCCCCCTATCCTACTGCATTGCATGATTGCAGGTAGGAAGGTGAGGGCATTTGTTGACGGAGGGGCGTCACATACTTTTATCCACAAGGACTTAGTTAAGCGGCTAAGGCTGCCTACTGTCACCCAAGGGAATAGAAAAATATTCCTTGGAGATGCCTCAAGTATCCCGGGAGGAGTTATAACCAAGCCTATTGAGGTCCAGTTAGGTTCTGGCATTGCAGTTCTAACTGAAACGCTTACATTTGAGGTACTCAACACTGGCTTTTATGATCTCGTGCTAGGCAGGTCCTGGCTTAATAGACATCAAGCTGAAGTGTGTTGGAGCAGAGGTACAGTTAAAGTGAGAGGAGCCAGTGATGGGCAGACTGACTTGGCACCCACCAGTGCTCTTCCTCTTGTCCTGTGTGGATGGCAAATGAAGGAAAAGAAGAGGCTTCCAGAAGGATGCAAGTTGCTGAATGCAATGGAGTTCGTCAAAAGCTGGAACCAGAAGGAAGACAGAATGTTCTGTCTGCTGCTAAGAGAGGTACCTCCTCAACCTGAAGAAGTGGTTGAGAAAAAGGTACACCCTCCGGAACACCCTACTGCTGCAAACATTGTTGCTCAGTACACGGATGTGTTTAATATGCCTCCAGGACTACCCCCTAAGCGGGAAGTAGATCATAGGATTGATTTATTACCTGGTAGCCAGCCACCCTGGCAACGCACGTATGGCTTGTCTTATTTGGAGAGTGAGGAGTTGAAAACACAGATTGCAGAGCTGGAGGAAAATGGTTACATTTCTCCCAGTAAATCACCGTACGGCGCACCTATCCTATTTGTTAAGAAAAAGGATGGCAGTATGCGGATGTGTGTGGATTACAGAGCCCTGAACAGAATTACAGTAAAGAACAAGTATGCTTTACCCAGAATCGAGGACTTGCTTGATACCCTGTCTGGCGCTAAGGTGTTCAGTAAGATAGATCTCAAGAGTGGTTATCATCAAATCAGAATTGCTGAGGGGGATGAACACAAGACTGCTTTCCGCACACGTTATGGACACTATGAGTTCAACGTGATGCCATTTGGACTGACTAATGCTCCTGCTACCTTTATGGGTGCTATGAATGACATTTTCAGACCTTATTTGGATAAGTTTGTGCAAGTTTTCCTGGATGATATTTTAATTTTCTCTAAAGATGAAGCTCAGCACACTGAACACTTAAAGAAAGTGCTGGACACTCTGCGGAAAAATCACTTGTATGCTAAAATGAGCAAGTGTGATTTCTTTAAGGAAAGTATTGAATTCTTAGGCCACGTTGTCAGTAAAGAGGGCATCAGTGTGGATCCTAAGAAAGTCCAGACCATAAGGGACTGGCCAGTACCACAGTCTGTCTCTGAAGTTAGATCCTTCCTCGGGTTGGCTAACTACTATAGGAGATTTATTGAGAATTATTCCACAAAGGCCAGTAAACTGACTGACCTTACTAAGAAAGACATCGGGTATGTGTGGGGGGAAGAGCAGCAGGCTGCCTTCCAGACCCTTAAATGCCCTTTGTTTTGCCCCAGTGCTAGCCGTGTATGACCCCAGCAAACCGGTGCAGGTGGTTACTGATGCCTCTGATTTTGCCATGGGTGCTATTTTGTTGCAGCCTGCTGAGAAAACCACAGAGGATGGTAAGGTACGGCAGGAGTGGCATCCTGTGTTGTATGAGTCTATGAAATTTAATCCAGCGGAGATTAATTACTCAGTGCATGATAAAGAGCTGCTAGCTATCATTCATGTACTCAAACAGTGGAGAGCATACTTACATGGTATAGCTTTTAAGGTGATTACAGATCATCTAGCTCTGACCCACTTTCAGAAGAAGTCCAAGCTGTCGAGGAGGGAGAACCGCTGGAGCCAGATGCTGGAGCAGTTCCAAGTCCAGATCGACTACAAACCAGGGAAGTTGAATCCTGCTGATGCACTCTCTAGAAGACCTGACTTGCAAGAAAGGAACTTTAGTCAGCATGCTGTAGATAAAGTCCTGTGTGCACTCACTTCACTAAAGGTGAAAAAGTCCTTCCTTGAACAACTTAGGAAAGCCTACCTTTCTGACCCAACATTTGAGCCCAGCCCCACTACTGGTATGTGTCGTGCTACTGCACTCGGGTATAAGCTCAAGGGAGGGGTCTGGGTGACTGAAACCACTTCAGGCAGGCTGAAGCTGGTCATTCCTAATAACTTGGAAATAAGGTCTCTCTTACTGAGTCAAGCTCATGACAGTCTCCTGGGTGGACATTTGGGGCAGGCCAAAACTGTTGGCAAACTGGCAAAACATTATCATTGGGAGGGGTTACCCCGGGAGGTCTTGAAATATGTCAAGTCCTGTGACCAGTGTCAGAGAAATAAGTCTCGGCACACACCACCCGGAGGTCTCTTGCAACCGCTACCCATCCCAGCGGGACGCTGGGAAACTATATCCATGGACTGGGTGGTCTCACTACCAAGAACTGCCAACGGGCATGATTCAATACTGGTAGTCGTGGATAAACTGACAAAAATGGTCATTTTTATCCCCACAACTGTCAAAGTGACTGCACTCGAAACAGCGAGACAGTTTTACAACCATGTAGTATGCCAACATGGGCTCCCTTCTAATATCATCTCAGACAGAGACTCAAAATTCACCTCTAAGTTCTGGAGAGCTTTAATGGGGTTAATGGGAGTCAAACAGCTGCTCAGCACAGCAAACCACCCTCAGACTGATGGGCAGACTGAAAGAACTAACCGAGTTCTGCAGGAGGTGCTGAGAGCATATATTAACCAAAAACAAGATAATTGGGATGACTTGTTGCCTCAAATTCAGTTTGCGGTCAACAATGCGGTGCACGCGTCAACGGGCAAAACTCCTTTTGAACTCAGCCTGGGTAGAGTCCCTAAGTCTCCTCTAGATGTGCTAGGGGAATCTTTAACTCACCCTGAAGGGATTGACAACCCGGTCTCCCTCCAGTTAACTCAGGAGTTTGCTGACACCCTGTCAGAAGTTCAACGAAACTTGCACACGGCCCAAGAAAACCAACAGAAATACGCTAATCAACACCGTTGGAAACTGACATTTTCCAAGGGGGATTTAGTCAAACTGCATTCTCAGCACCTGTACCTCCCTGGTGTGGTCAAGAAAAAGCTTGGCCCTGTCTGGGTCGGTCCATATTCGGTGGTCCGTCGTGTCGGTCAGAATGCTTACAAACTGAACATGTCAGCTGACTACAAGGGTCACCCGGTCTTTAATGTCTTCTTCCTGGAACCATACATCAAAGGTGATACACTGTTCACAGGTCGGTTACCTGTCCAACCGGGACCGGTCCCCACTGTCCGGGACGGCGATCCTGCGGAGTATGAGGTCGATGAGATTTTAGACGCTCGCTCGGTCTGTCGATCGTCTAAATATGTCATGAAGTACCTCATCCGATGGAAGGGTTACGATGCCTCTGGGGACACTTGGGAGTTTAAGGACCACTTGACCAATGCCAAAGGGGCGTTGACACGGTTCCACCTTCGGGCCGCTGGAGTCCCTCCATAACTGTCATTTCAGTTGACACGGGAAGGTGANATAACAGTCGTTTCCGTGGACACGGGAAGGTGACAAGAGGTCCTGTCTCCATATAAGTTGGAGGGAGATGTGACAGTTAGTGATAGTTGTGACAGGCAGCCCACCTTTAAATTTAAGTTGGAGGGAGTGTTAGTCTCTGATCACCATATTACCTACTCAACCTGCGCTCACACTCACTTGCTCTCCAACTCAATTTTTCCTTATATTCGCTCACACCAGGTATTCCACTCTTGGAACTCTCCCGATCGCGTCCCTCTTCATCAAGGGCACTCAGTAACGGCAAAATATCATGACTTCACTAACTGCATTGTGTTTATGATTGAGCAGGATGACTCAAAAGGCGGGTCAAAGGAAGACGAGGAGGAAGGCGAGGAGGAGGACACTAGCCCCGCCGTGATCCTGAAACCTGCCAAATTCCCTGTAAGGGAGAAGACGGGGTGGGCCCCGCCGCAACTCGCTCAAGAGGAGGATATCACTTGGCTGGGGACTGCCAGAGGACAGAGCCCATCTCCAGGCAAGGAGACCCAGTTGGACAGGGCAGAGAGGAGGGCTGCTCGGGAGATAGCCAGAGGCCTGCCAGCATCTCCCTCGCAGAGAGGGCATGTACCCTTGGCTCATGTCATGCAACATCCTTCCGGGATGCCGGTATACGTACCTGTCAGTTTGAGGGCTGCCCAGGAGAAGGCTGCCTCCCTTCAGTTTCAGACTGTGCAGGAGGAAACAGCCCAGTTACTACGTTCTCCGCCGGGTCCTTACACGGAACCCACTTCTCTGACAGGCTTCAAAAGACCCCAAGACAGGAGGAGGTCTGGCTCCCCTGAGCATAGGGCCTCAGGGATATCTCCCTCCTAAGGGCAGCAGGCTGGGGATAAGAGGGACAGCACGCTGTTACTAGTGATAGTGTTGTCGAGGCGACAACATGATAAGTTGGAGGGATTGTAATGAATCAGTATACTGGTTGATATAATATTCATTTAAATAATATAGTTAAATAAGTTCAGCCTGCTGAACTCTAGTTAATAATCAGTCTGCTGGACTTTATACTTAATATCAGTTTAATGACTTGGCCGGAAGTAGCAGGCTGAGGTCACCTTAAGTCAGCTTGCTGACACATTCTTTGACAGCCAGCTGACTTCCGTACTCGGTAGCAGCGAACTGCCTCGATATGCATCTAAGTGTGGTATGCTAGATGAATGGCCAGATGACATCCCTATGATGGATGGCGATTCGGGATGATGGGAGATGGCGGTGGATTTGGTTAACCGAAGTCCTACCAACGTGGTTAACTCCCGAGTAGGCGGTGCCATCGCACTGACCGTTGAACAGTAAACTCATTCCATGTACATATGCTAGGCATTGCTCTCGAGTTCGGCATTCGGAAACGAGGCCAACTCTCTTGTACAGCTTACTGAGAGAGATCTGAATCCAAGGCGAGAAGCCATTGATACGCACTGTCTTCTAACCTTGCTTATGTATGAGTTTACTGATTTGCATTATTGATGCTAGTTTACTCTCATTTGACTGACGAGTATTATTCATTGCTAGTGCGTTGTCCTTTTGCCGTTAAACAGTTAACGGAAAGTACCATAAAGATTACTTGCTGATATAAAGATCTTAATTAATTGTTAATCGCCTATTTGGTAAGTCGATTCATTTCATATTTTTAGGTTCATTGAGTCTCTCTCTTGTGAAGAGCATGCCCTCTTGGCTTCCAGTCACTAGAATAAGTTCACAAGTCGTGAGCAAAGTCACAGCTTAAGCCCTGCCATAGGAATACTCTTGAAGATCATGATGTGCTTCCAGTGATCTTTGGGACCAAACTTCATTAGTTGTTTTCCTACCAGATTACAGTCTTGAGGTGCTCACTTTGGAGAGTACACACACCTCTTCTAAAAAGATCTTCCTTTGCCTGCACGCAATTAGAGTGTTTATGCCTACCCGTAGTGGGCTATCTTATCAACCTTACTACAAAGGGGTTAGTGGCAAGGACTCAGACTCGGATCTTAGTACTATCACTGATCCCCCTAAGGAGGAGCACACGGTGCCCCCTCAGCCTACTGCTGTCCACGAGCCACCTCTTCAGTGGACTCACTACGATCACTCGTACTCCATGGCAGGTGACCAGGATACAAAGGTAGACAAAGCCTCCCTCTTCCGCTTCAGCGACAGGCCAGGCACCTGTGATCTGGACGACACTATCTTCGAGTTCGAGGCTAACTTCAAGAACGCTAAGCTCAAGACGCCCGCGCTCACTAAGCGCCAGGTGTTTGGCACGCTCATGCGTTACCTTCTCTACGAGGCTCGCGACACCTACCGAGAGAAGGCAGCCGAGATCCTCATGCGCACGGAGCTGGTGGGGGACGTTCAGACCCCACTAGATGACCAAGTGCAGGCCTTCTGGGACGTCCTCAGACAGGAGTTCCAGGCCGCCACTGAGGAGAAGGTGTACGAGCTGCACCAATTCTTCCGCCGCAAGAACGAGACGATCCGCATGATGTACCGATGTCGGACCCACCTACGCAGAGACGTGGGCACGATTACTGACCGAGAGGCAGCGGAGATCTTCTTGCGTGCCGTGGAGCCGCGTTTGAGGAAGAGAGCTATCGCCCCCCTCATCCACCGCAAGGGTTCCAAATATTCACTAGAGGACGCTTGTCTCTCAGTCGAGAAGCAGAGCCTGGCAGCCGCACGGAGCAACATCAGCGACTGTGTGGGCCTTGCATCCACAGGCGTACGGCAGGAGGCCGCGGTGCTGCCATCTTGCATGATGCAACCAGCCCCTGCACGCCAGCCCCAGTAGCAGCAGCCGCAGCCTCAGCAGACTCAGCAGCGCGGAGCGTTGCGCGGCTGTATCTCTATGGCCGCCACGACGAGCGAACCCTGCTGGTCTTGCGGGAAGATGGGCCATTCTTGCCGTGACTGCACGCTCGAGCAGAACGGCAAGCCCGGCAACTGCACATACTACGGCAAGGCCGGCCACCTGCAGGTCGTTTGCCTGCAGAAGAAGCGCAACCTCAAGAACGGGCGCGCTCGGGACAGATCCTTCGATGCAGCAGGCCAGCGGGACACGCGTAACCCGCGCACTGGCGGACAACCCGCGATGACGGCGGCCCCGGCCACAACGAGAGCCGTAATGACGCCCGGCGAGGAGCACTACAATTGCAACGTCTTAGCAACGCATTGTTAGCGGCCGAGCTTGAGATTGCCTGCCTACACGCTTGCGACGCCAGCACCGGCTACAACGCGTGTGGAGCTTTGTACGCTCCTGCCACGGCACGCTCCCAGCCCGGGTTTCTGCCAGAGGCAAACGGGCGCGCTTTGATCGGCGGACAGCTGGCAAGCACCCACCAGGCGCAGTCCAGCTAGCCAACATAGCAGTCCGCCCCTGCGATGAGGCGTCCCCAACGCCAGCGCAGCCAGCACCGACGCTGGCAACGACTCTGGCCTGCACGGCCTTGCTATCAACAACAGGACCGGCAAAGCCCGCCAGACGGCTGCGCAGGCAGCGTCAAGTCTCGGCACGCGCATCGTGCACGTGTGCGCAGATCTGTGCACAAGAGAGCGACAGAAGCACAGTCGCTTGCTGTTGGCTGCCAGTAGCAGGATCCAGCTGTTGGCGCCACGTGGCATGCACACGGCAGCCGAGGCGCCACGCCCCATCATCGTCATCGTCGCCCGTGGTCAGTCACGAGGGACGGCACCGCGAGGTCCCTTTTGGCGACCTGGCCTCCTCGCCCCTGGCACGCCAGCATGCGCAGCTTCATTTGGCAGATGCTCTCAGGCGTTGCCACTTGGCGTGCGCAGGTGGCTCGACCCGGCAGGAGCGCAGAAGGCAGAGGTCGTCGGCACTATCCGCCCGGTGGAGGCGTCTCCAACACCGCCGCACGACCCGATCATCAAGAAGCCGCCTCACAGCTTGCGCACGGCATCGCTCAGCCAGGGCTTAAACCCTAGCTGCGCGCAAAACATTGGCAGTCCCGCAAGCTGCGCTGCCGAGGCTACGCAGGACCTTCTCGCTCGAAAATGGGACGCTCGAGCATCGCACGGGTCCCACGCAGGAGAGACCGCCGGCGGATCGGCAGCCCGCCTAGTGCGCCTCAGGGGCGACCCTAGAGCGCCACCTGGCGGTCCAGCAGGGGTCTTGCTGGTCCCTGTTGCCGTCCCGACGCCTGCACCAGGACTCGCACAGGCGCTCACCCTCGCTGGGACGCCAGCGTCCCTGCCAGAGCACGCACCACTGCCTCCGCTCGCAACAGCGCCAGGTGCGCCTGGGACGACAACTGCAGCTCTTGTCTGTTGCGCACGGACACGGCCACTTGGCAGCAATCCGGCACCTCACGAGGCTACACGCGAGCGTTCGCTCGTGGCAGCTGCGGGTCGAGCATAAGGTGCCCGCAAGCGCGACGGACCCGACCAGGGATAGCATACGGAGGAAGCCCCGCGTCTAGCCCGCTCCTTCCGCATCTTGGACCCTCCAGCAGCGCCAGTCACGCCATAATCGCAAGCACTCGCGTCCCCAATGATGACTGTACAGCTCAACGCCGAGGTGCTATCGTTGGCACTGCCCCGCATGCCAACGGTGTCATTTGCCGAGCTCGACGTGACGTTGGAGGCGACTCGACAGGCCACCCAACTAATGCTTTGTTCTCGCACCCCTAGGGCCCGCACAGGCACAAACAAGCCGGCAGCAGGATCTTCCAATACGATGCTTTCAGCCCCCGTTCAATTCCCACACGAGCGCAGGCTGATCAGCAGCCCTAACGCTGCGTTTTTGGACAACGCGCAAGGGATCGTGCTGGTTAACAAGCAGGGCCCTCAGCGCATCATGTTTGAAATCGGCGCACAGCCAGTTCTAATCAGCTATAGCTATCTCCGACAGCTGAACCTCTCCTTAGCTGACCTGGAGGATTTGCCCATGCGGATCAACACTGCAGCTGGCACATCCGAGTCCGTGACGAGGCGCACTCGGTTGGCGCTCGTCTTCACTTCTCAGCCCGGGACCAAGGACGAGACGACAATCCATCGTCACACGCCGGTGACGCGCTCTGACACCTTCGACATCCTCTTGGGGCAGGACGTGCTCTTCCCATTTGGAGCAGCGGTGGATATCTGGACGGAGCGTGCACACTATCGGCCCGACTGACGCATAGGAGGCATGCGAACGGCCTTGTTACCGCTGGACATTCTGGACCGGCGTCCCACCTCAGCATTCCTCTACAGCTTCATGGCGCTCGGCGACGATGAGGCGTCACTCAGACACGCAAGGGCGGCCTAGAGGAGGTCGACGTTTTTGTTGGGGCCGACCTGATGAGGACCGGTTTGGCGTCACTCAGACACGCAAGGGCGGCCCAAGAAAGGACAACGTTTCTGTTGGGGCCGACCTGCTCCAGCCCCAAGACGAGGAGCCAGAGCTACCAAGCACAGAGCTCCAACTTACTCCACAGCAGCAGGCAGAGCTGCTGACAGCGCAGGCGCGGGAGTTCGTGCGCATTTACGTAGCACAGCACGCCGTAATGCGCCAGATTACAGCAACAGCAACCGCAGCCGCCCATGTTGCCGCCACCGCAATGGCCACAGTTGCTAGGGCCCACGAGCTCCACGCTGCTGCCGCAGGCACGAGCCTGCCGCCCGCCCCTGCGCAGCCTCCGCCCGAGAGGGCTCGCTCGCCAGACGTCCGGTCCGACATCCGCCTGCAATAGGAAGTACCAGTTGGAGTGGCCATGCACTTCCAGATGGCGTTGCAGCCACCTTCGTCATCGATGCACACTAACAACTTCAATCGTCGCACGACCGCTTCAAAGAAGGAGGCCATGCGTCAGGCGGCCTACGACCCGCTGACAGACGACGAGTTGTATAAGCGCGCGCCACAGGAGTCCTACGAGCCGACCAAATCGCAGGAGCGGCCCATCACTCCCGTTGCTCGCATTTGCCGTAGGCCCACAGGACCCCCAAAGTTCAACACTCTGATAGAGCCACCAGGCTTTGACAGGCTTGCTGGACCTCCCGGGTTTGGCCGCACTCCCTCGGCCGATCCGCCTTGGTTCAGCCGCCCAGCGTCCGCCGGGTCCGGCGCAGCCTACCGCTGTGCTGCAGGCCCTCGATGCCGGCCCGAGCATGACTGCTCCACAGACGCTAGTGTTCGCAACCTCTCGCATCCCCTGTACGGCGGAGGCACCAGCGACGACCGGTCCCGAGCCCACGCGTTCTCCGCAGCCACCTCCGCCACCTCCGGCACTGGTGCTCAGGCAGCTCGCCCAGTGGCCAGCGCAGCAGGCACTGCGATGACTATCGTGCCCGTACGCTCGATCCTACACCCAGAGCCGGGTCGCGGGTTGCGTGGCAGGCGACGCGCTATCACCCTGCCGCAGCTCAGGCGCAGCCTGCGCAGCGAGCGCAGCCTCACGCCTCCGCCCCAACGTGGTTGGTCCCTCATGCTGCCGTACCGCAACAGCCGCGATCGGGCAGCCACTCCGCCCTACCACAAGGCCGACGATCGGGAGGACGGTTTGCAGTCCACCACGTGCGCCTCCCACGCGCTGTACGACCAGTGCCCGCCAGCTCCTTGCAGCCACTTCGCCGGTGACAGGCCTGGCGGCCCACCTCCCTCCAAGGTGGCCTGCACCAGCACTCGCGCGTGCAACTCTAGACCCAGTTGCCGCTTTGCAGCCGTTGCTGACCTGGCGCGCTGCCATCAGCGTCCAAACAATCAGCAGCCGCTGCACCCTCAGCTACGTGCTCGGGTGCAATTGGCACCCCGCCAGCCAGTGCGCGTCCGACAGTTTGCCTACCGTACAGAGCCCGCCGGTAGCGCCAACCCGGCGGAGCTCCCGTTCCACCGACGCCAGCAGGCGTACTACGACCCGCATCCGTACCTGCCTCAGCACCCAATTTTGGACCAGCTGGCGTACGCCGCGTCTCATGCGCAAGATCGCGAGGCCAGGCGCTTGTGGCAGCTCATCTGCGTGCGCACGGCCCAATCACGCTTAACACCTGTTCCCTAGCACATCCTGCAAGACGCTCAAGACAGGTGGCGTCAGTAGCAGGCCCACGCGCGCGTCGCCCAGCCCCAGCTGCTAGCTGGGCCTCTTCCACATCTTACGCGCGACTACGCCAACCGTGCCGTCGCTGCACTCCGCATGGCTCCACACCAGTACAACGTCGTCCGTACGTACCCGCCCATCGCAAAGCCAGGCCATCCTGCCATGGGCCTTTGTCCCCTGCCGACGCCGATCTACACGGCCCAGCTGGATGAGCAACCTGACGACATCGTTCTAGTGGGGATGTTTGCCAACATTGCCACTGGATTGCTAGCGACACTGGAGGCTGGCATTCCCGTCTGGCGCTACGTCTACGTCAACCCTGTTCTCGAGGCGCAGCAAATTGCCCAATGTCAGATGGCGCTCTGTCACAAGCGCTTCCCCGACATCTTCCCCGCACGCGCCTTCCGCCACGCGCAGATTGGCTGGCCCATGGACATCCGCGACATCATCGACGAGCACGTGACGCGCCCCGGCCCAGTGGACCTTGTCATCGCTGGCTGGGAATGCCAAAGATTCTCCATTGCAGGTTGCGGCGGTGCCCTCAGCGACCCTCGCACGGCGCTCTTCTGGCACCTCCTTTGCGTCCTCAACCTGGTTGAGACAAGCCAGCCACCTCACTCCCTTGCGTGGGTCTTGGAGAATGTGGCGGTGCGCGGCGACGAGCGGGTCAATGTTTGCGCCAACTTTAAGCTCTGCAGCAGCTACCTCGAGCCTGAGGTGGTCATCGACGCCGCTCGGATTGGGTCCTTCGCCCACCGCGTGCACGCCTACTTCACCAACCTGGCCCTGCCAGGCACGCTGGAGGCCCTGGCAGCCGCGCACCCCCGCTACACGCGCAACGTCGACTCCATCCTCGACGTCGCACGGCTGGCCCAGCGCGTTACAGCCTTGCCCCATCCGTCGCAGGCCCAGTGTGAGGTGCTCTACGATATCACGCGCTCTTTGCCGACTTTCGTCAGCCGCTACTACAGCGCCGCCTACATCCGCACAGCCCGACCTTTCCTCCGGCCTATACAAGCGGCCGCGCGCCGTGGAGATGGAGCGCGCCATGAGCTTTCCGGCCCATCTGACCCAGGTGGATGGCATCACCAAGGTCAACCGCGTTCGGCTCTTGGGGCAGGCCATTGATGCCAACGCCTTGACTTGGCTTCTTTTGCAGACGCAGGCCTTGGCTCCCCTCTATCAAGAGGCCCGCCATCCCGAGCTCCCTTGTCGCATGAACGCACCCGATGATAGCTCTTCCGAGGACGACAGCGCTCGCCCTCCACCCAGTACCCGCAGGCGCTCCCAAGGGGCAAGGCCTGCCTTGCAAGCTCCTCCTCGCCGCCCGTACCAGCCGCCACCCACATCCGACGCCGACTCTAGCCTGCTGGGGGAGGGACGGCCCAAGGAGGGGACATAGCGGGCCAGGGAGCCGCGTTGCTCCCCCTTTCTTTTTCCTCCTGCACGCCGGCAAGCGGCTCAGCTGGCAGCCGCAGGGGAGTGCAAGCAAGAGCCAGCAGGCGCCAGCGGGAGCCAACAGGCGCCAGCGGGAGCCAGCAGCTGCCAGCAGGACCAGAGACAGGCCAGCCGCTCTCTACCAACAGACAAGCGACACCGACAGGAGGACTAAGCACCGCAGCAGTTCACAAGGCAACAGTTGCGGGGCAGACACCGCCTCCAACAGCCCCTATATGGAAGTTGGGGGGGACCCTTATCGCGGAGCAGACAGCGCAGCTGACAGAGATGCTTGATGCTCGGCGCAATGCCTGCTTTGCCAGCGGCATGCATGACTTGGGGCGCTACACTGGCGACCCCATGAGGCTCCGCCTTATGTCAGACGTACCCATTTTCCAGAAGCGATATCACTACAGTCACTTTGAGGACGGCTTGATCAACACGCAGACAAGCAAGCTGGAGGACAACCAGCTTATTTGGGAGTCCTCCTCTACCTACGCGGCCCCCACGGTCATGCCGGCAAAGAAGGATGCCTCAAGCAATTGGTCGGAGAAGAGGATGTGCGGTGACTATCGTAAGTTGAACGAGGTCACTGAGCAGGACAGATATCCTATGCCTACCCCTGACAAGATCTTCAATGATATTGGCACGTGCACATGGTTCTTGGTGCTGGACTTGAGGCAGGGCTTCAACCAAATACCTATTTCGGAGGAGGACCTGCAGAAGATAGTGTTCTGGATGGCACAACGCCTCTACGAGTGGAGGGTGATGCCCTTTGGGTTGAAGAACGCTCCAGCTACCTTCCAACGGATAAGGAGCTGGCAGGGCTATCCTTTGCCCGGTGCTATATTGATGACGTGCTTGTCTTCAGTGAGACGTTCGAGGAGCACGTGGCGCACATTACCGCCGTCGTGGACCGCTTGGAGGCCGTTGGGCTCAAGTGCCATCCAGGGAAGTGCACCTTTGGGACCCGAGAGGTGGAGTGCCTTGGGCATCTCCTCTCCTCCAGTGGCTTGGAATCGCAGCTGGCCAAGATCTTGGCCATCATGCAGGCATCCCGCCGCCTATCAACATCTCGCAGCTGAGGGCCTTCCTTGGGATCGCCAACTACTACCGCTACTTTGTGCCTGCCTTCAGCAAGCTTGCTAAGCCTCAACGACTTGCTGCGGAAGGAGGTGGCCTACGTATGGGGAGCAGAGCAACAGGCGGTGTTTGATTAGCTCAAGGAGCTGCTGGTGAGCGCCCTAGTGTTGCAGCGGCATGACCACACTAAGCCCTTCATCCTCCACACCAACAGGTTGCAGGCAGGGCTGGGAGCAGTGCTGGTTCAGGAGCACGACAGCTGCGAGCACATGGTGGCGTACGCCAGCCGCAGCAACAACCGCGCCGAGGCCATCTGTGGCTCTTACGAGGGGGAGTGCCTCGCAGCAATTTGGGCGATCGTGCACTTCAAGCATTACCTCTACGGCACCTACTTTCGCCTTGTCACCGACCATCAGCCGCTCAAATGGCTCATGACGTCGGAGAGCCTTACAAGCAAGTACGCGCGGTGGGCATTCATCCTTCAGAAGTACACGTTTGACGTGCACCACCGCCCGGGCTCGACCAACATGGACGCCGACGGCCTCAGCCGTAACCCGTTTTTGTCCTCCAGGGATCTAATCGTGGCCCGGCACGATGAGGACAAGCCAGTGGCCTGGCATGCGGCTGCCTTCTTGGCCTTCACAATGGACAGCGATGCGCGGCCCGCGGGGCTCACTTACCGCGACCTGGTGGTGGTCAACACGAGGCGTCTGACGTTTGCAGCAGCAGCAGAGCAGGATAGTTGGCAGCGCGGGCCCAAGGACGTGTGGGACAATGGCGCGTTGCTGCAGTATGTTGCCACCAAGGAGCAGGCGCCATGAATGCAGGCATGGATGCGAGGGAGCGCGACCACATCCTCAAGCGCAGTCGGAATTTCGTCTTCATGGAGGGTCGACTGAGGCGTGTGATGGCCAACAGCTCCGTCCTGGTGGTCCCTGAGCCTACTATACGCAGCCAGCTAGTGCGCACTGTTCATGAGGCCCTTGAACACTTCGGTGTCAAGCGCACTCTCAGCCTGCTGCAGGCAAAGTACTGGTGGCATGGCATGGCTAAGGTCGTGGCCGACGTCGTCAGCAGCTGCACTCTCTGTGACCGTGCGCGCTTGAGCTTCACAGCGCGCACTGTTGCCCTCAACCCCCTGCCCATTCAAGGGCTGTTCTATCGATGGTCGTTGAACTTGGCTGGGGAGTTCCCCAAGTCCCGTCGAGGCAACCTCTACGTCTTGGTGATGATCGAGCACTTGTCCAAATGGATTGAGCTTGTGGCCTTGCCCAGCAAGGCCAGTGAGAGCACCCTGACGGTGACATGGAGCAAATTTTATTGACAATCTCAAATGGAAATATATACGAGTCGGAACGGCCGTCGAGCGTTGACGGGCAAATTTGAGAGAATGGAAATCCAGATTCTACTATTTTGTAATTTTCCATCTCGTCACTTTTTGACATCTTTGGTTGGTATTCCAATTTTGAGCAGTAATGGAAGTCACTCAGTACCATCTTTGTGGTTATTATCCACGGAGCCGGCCATGGAAGTCATTCCGTATCCGAGTAGAATCTTTCAATTTTTGACACACCAAAGTATTCAATCTGTACGTGGTAAGAGAATGTTATTTTGACATTTGGAGATTTAATTTTATCAAAGAATAAAATTTTGTCGATTGTTTTACGGTCTATCCTTGTATTCGTTAGTAATGTTCTTGACAATTGAATTGGTTGTGACGGAGGGGAGGGGGAGGGAGG
>WELA01003960.1:104622-117269 GCA_009602735.1 Mesotaenium endlicherianum
CCCCCCCTCCAGCATGCACGCGCTTACCTGCAGCTGAGAGCAGTCAAAGTGTGGGGCCTCATCGATGTGCTGCAGCAGCCGCCCGAGCGTACACACGAGCACATTGAGGGCGCCCACGCGCTCGCGCTCTGCCTGCAGCTCCTTGTGGCCGCCGATGAGCAGCCCCCCCAAGAGCGCGTGATGGCGCCCCGCGCGCTTTAGCTTGTTGAAGATCTGCGTGGCCAGCTCGTGCGTGGGCAAGACCACAATGGCGCCCACACCATCCGTCGCCCTCCAGCACGCCCTGTACTGCTTCTCCAAAATCTGCGCGCCGAAAAACCCTCCCGGTGACAAACGGGACTGGCCAGGGGAGGACGAGCTTGTCAGAGCCTCCCCCACCACCCGGCGACTTTGGATTGTTGCCGGCTCATTAGTTCAACGGGCGACGTGGAGTCATGCGGAGCACGCTACCATTTCCACCGGGCGACCGTGGTCGTCACTTTTTTGACAAAGTGACCGAGCAACGGGAGCGGGCCTGTCAGGCCACCCCCGTTACCCGGTAGCTTTTGCAAGTAAACGTAGGTTGTCTAGTTTCTGCTATTTGTTGTTTTGGATTTTTGTGACCAACTCGTGCATGGTAGCGTTATCGCCCCTTTTGATTCAAACAACGACCAATCAAAAGACGGTACGCATACTTCGTCCAAAATTGCATGATTGTGAACATCTTCGAGGCGATGCAACTATCTACGCGTCAGATGTGGAGATCAAGTGGAGAGTTGTTCCCATGCAATTTCTTTGGCATTTAGCGTAGAAAGACCCAGAAAATACCATCTTCGCCTGCCGTGGAGGGGTCATTTTCTCCATTTTGCATGGGTTAGCATTGAATAAATCCAAACGAAGATGGCCGGAGATCGACACCTGGGGCGTTTTTTGCAGTTTCGATCCAAACCGGTCTCAGTGTGTACTAGGCCCTTTGCCACCACGACCAATGGTTTGAGAACCCAGTTGGTCTATGTCACACAGCAATGCCATCATGATCCTTTTGTCCTCCTGTTGGGACTGATACATGCTCGTTATTTGCGATTGCATCTGAACAAATAAGGCTCCCAAACCTACAATATGAGGTGATAGCCCAGCAACATAGCAGCAGCAACATTAGCTCCATTAGTAGCAGCTTCGGCATTCCCAATTACTGCCGCTCCGGCTATGCCTATTGCGCTCAACTGTTTGCAAATTTGAGGGAGGGGTATGACAATAGGCACAGCAGGAGGTTGGTTTTGGAGATTGGCCCTTTCTGCCATCTGCTCTTCCACCGTCCTTTCATCAGGGGCCCTCTTGTTTACCGCCTCCTCTACCTCTTTGGGTAAACGCTCATCCTCAGCCAGCTGGGCTGCTACAGAAGCAAGAGCCGCTGCCTGCTCAGCAGCTTCTCTAGCTCCTGCATTGTGCAGCGTTTCCAAGTAGGTACGGCGTCCAAAGACGCGACGTTCGTCCTGCCCATCTACAATGCTATCATTGTCCTCACCCTCCATTTCTAAGAGTTGCTAGCTTGAGACCTAGTCCTTACCATACACGACTATTGCAAGAGCTGCTCTGACAAAACTGATATGAATTGACTTATCAGTAAGCAATTAACAATTGATAAAGATCATTATATCAACAAGTAATCTTTGTGATATTTTAACACATTAGCAATAAGCAATACTCGCAAGTCAATGCAAGTAAACTAGCATCAATAATGCAATCAGTAAACTCATACATAAGCAATGCTAGAAGACAGTGCGTAACAATGGCTTCTTGTCTTGGATTCAGATATATCTTAGTAAGCAGTAGAAGAGAGTTGGCCTCAAATCTGAATGCCGAACTCAAGACCAATACCTAGCATATGTACATAGAATGAGTTTACTATTAAACGGCAAGTGCGATGGTACCGCCTACTCGGGAGTTAACCACGTTGGTAGGACCTCGGCTAACCACATCCACAGTCATCTCCCATCATTCCAGATCGCCATCCACCTTAAGGGTCTCATCTGGCCACTCATCTAGCACTCCACACTTAGATGCATAACTAGACAGTTCGCTGCTGTCGAGTACGGCAGCCAGCTGGTTGTCAAAGAATGTGTCAGCAAGCTGACACAAGTCAACAGGCTGACCTAATGGACTTCAGCCTGCTGCTCTCGGCTGAGTCATTTAACTAAATATTAACTTTGACTGACACCACTTTAGGCAGGCTGAAGCTGGTCATTCCTAATAACTTGGAAATAAGGTCCCTTTTACTGAGTCAAGCACATGACAGTTTACTGGGTGGGTATTTGGGGCAGGCCAAAACTGTTGGCAAACTGGCAAGACATTATCATTGGGAGGGATTACCTCAAGAGGTCTTGAAATATGTTAAGTCTTGTGATCAGTGTCAAAGAAATAAGTCTAGGCACACACCACCGGGGGGTCTCTTACAATCGCCCATCCCAGCTGGACGCTGGGAAACGATATCCATGGAATGGGTGGTAACACTGCCACGAACTGCCAATGGGCATGATTCGATACTGGTAGTCGTGAATAAAACGACAAAAATGGTCATTTTCATCCCCACAACTGTCAAAGTAACTGCACTCAAAACAGCGAGACAGATCTAGAACCATGGAGTATGCCAACATGGGCTACCCTCTAATATAATCTCAGACAAAGACTCAAAATATATCTCTAAGTTCTGGAGAGCTTTAATGGGGTTAATGGGAGTCAAACAGCTGCTCAGCACAGCAAACCACCCTCAAACTGATGGGCAGACTTGAAGAACTAACCGAATTCTGTAAGAGGTACTGAGAGCCTAATTAACCAAAAACAAGATAATTGGGATGACCTGTTACCTCAAACCAATTTGCGATCAACAGTGCGGTGCAAGCGTCAACGGGCAAGACTCCTTTCGAACTGAGCCTGGGTAGAGACCCTAAGTCTCCTTCAAATGTACGAGGGGAGTCTTTGACTCACCCTGAAGGGATTGACAATCTGGTCTCCCTCCAATTAACCCAGGAGTTTGCTGACACCCTGTCAGAAGTCCAACAGAACCTGCACAAAGCCCAGGAAAACCAACAAAAATACGCTAATCAGCACCGTCGAGAACTGACATTTTCTAAGGGCGATTTGGTCAACCTGCATTCTCAGCACCTGCACCTACCTGGTGTGGTCAAGAAGAAGCTTGGTCCTGTCTAATCGATCCATATTCGGTGGTGCGCCGTGTCGGTCAGAATGCTTTCAAACTGAATGAAATGAATCGACTTACCAAATAGGCGATTAACAATTAATAAAGATCTTTATATCAGCAAGTAATCTTTATGGTATTTTTTGTTAACTGGTTAAACGGCAAAGGAAAACACACTAGCAGTGAACAATACTCGTAAGTCAAATGCGAGTAAACTAGCATCAATAATGCAAATCAGTAAACTCATACATAAGCAAGGTTAGAAGACAGTGCGTATCAATGGCTTCTCGCCTTGGATTCAGATCTCTCTCAGAAAGCTGTACGAGAGAGTTGGCCTCGTTTCCGAATGCCGAACTTGAGAGCAATGCCTAGCATATGTACATGGAATGAGTTTACTGTTCAACGGCCAGTGCGATGGCACTGCCTACCCCAAAATTAACCATATTGGTAGGACCTCGGTTAACCAAATCCACCGCCATCTCCCATCATCGCGAATCGCCATCCATCATAGGGATGTCATCTGGCCATTCATCTAGCATATCACACTTAGATGCATATCGAGGCAGTTTGCTGCTACCGAGTACGGAAGTCAGTTGGCTGTCAAAGAATGTGTCAGCAAGTTGATTTAAGTTGACTTTAGCCTGCTGCTTCCGGCTGAGTCATTAAACTGATATTAAATATGAAGTCCAGCAGACTGATTATTAACTAGAGTTCAGGAGGCTGAACTTAATTGACTTTTATATTTAAATGAACATTATATCTACTAATATACTGATTTATTACAATCCCTCCGACTTAACTTGTTGTCGCCTCGACAACATTAAACTGCAAAAGTCTTCAATTAGGGAACTGAACCTGACCAGCCTCCCCCACTGACTGCCTCTTCAGCCTGTCACCTAGGGGGTTGTTCCTGGGACTTCAGGATCAGGAGACGGAAATCTGGACCTAGATCTGGACAACCCTATATGTCTGTCAGCTGGCCTTCTAAAGAACCCCGTTTGCTCTAAAGTTGGACCTCGAGGAGAACAAAGGATGGTAGCCTGCTCTTCACCCAATTGGGTGTTGATCCCCACATAGACAGGCATTCCAGTAGGATGCTGAAATACATTGGCAAGAGGTACATGTCCCTGAGCGAAGGGGGAGGCCGGCATACCTCTGGCCACCCCGCGTGTCCCTCTTCTGGCATCCCTGTCCTCTGGGGATTTCTGCCTGCGTCTGCTGCCAAGTACAGTCAGATCAGCTTCTTCCCCTGCTTGGGCAGGTGGGCTGGGGGAGCGAGTGCGGGGTCCAATTGCCTCCATGACCGGGATCACGTTCCTTATACCTGATCTTGGTTCCTTAGGAAGTGCCCCTGCCTGCCCCTGGGTCTCCTGAGTACCAGCTCCTGATGCTTCTCCTCTGCCTTGTTCTTCTTCCTCATCCTCCTCATCCTCCTCCTATGAGAGAGTAGGAGTCTCGTCCACTAAGTCGTCCTGCTCCCTGGTAGACATGGAGTAGTCTACTGACCTCCCTTCCTTAGGGCGCACTGGAGGTTGCTTGGCCTTCAGCCTGCTGATATCTATCCGGCCTGCATTCTTCGCCCATTTGACGAAGGCATGCTTTCCCTTAGAGAAGTAGTCTCTCCCCCTCCTCCTGTGCTCTTTGGTCTCTGCATTCATGTTGCTCAGGCAGCCATTCAGCCTGGGGTCCCATGGGGCAATGTGAGGTGGTAGGATGAGGTAGCCGTCTAGGCCATAGTCGAAAACGTCTGGTTGGGCTCGGTCACACTCCTGCTTTTTGTTTGTGACGGTCATCCACCTCCAGTCTGTTGGCTGCTGGTAGTACTGGGGTCCATGCTCAGCCTTTCTCAATTTACATCGAAAGCAATTGGGAGAGAACATCTGCTGTCCTGCTTCTCTGGCCAAGTACTCCCAGCTCCTTCTCTCAACTTCATTGTAAACTGGCAATAGTGAAAGGTAGAATACCGTATCCTTAAAGCTATCGGGCCGCATGCTCACCATCTTGATGAGTCTCTGATCTCCCACTATTCCCGGTATCGGGACTGGCTTGTTCTCTGAATCATCGGCAAGGTATTGGGCCCGCTCTGCTGTATAGCCCACCATCTTGGCATAATCCTCGTAGAGGACCACACCAGTGTGTGTCTCAATGTACCTATCCAGTGCTGCAGTTCCTTCCCTCTGTAGCTGTGTTGTCTGTTCCAGCTTGTTGATCTCCTGGGCTGCCAGCAATGCTTTCTTCAGGTTATCAAAGTTTTGGCCACCCACCAGAGTATACCTGTAAGTGGCCAAGCTCTTCTGCCTGTCCGCTTCAGCCTTTTTCCTTCTCTCCTCCTTTGCCGCTGCCGCTTGTTCTTGTTGTTTCTTCTGTCTCTCCTCCTCAGCTTTCCTGAGGTTTTCCGCTTCCTGATCCTTCTTCCTCTGTGCTTCTTTTTCCGCCTCTTGTTGTTTGCGGACCCTTTCTTGTTCTCTCCTGGTGAGGGACGTCGCCGCCAGCTCCTTCTGGTATTGCTCCATTGTCCTCCTGGCTCCTTCTGCCTTGCGCTTTCTGTCCTCCTTTTTTGTGGTGGGAGCCATTCTGCACATGTAACCGGGGCACAAGTTAGTAGGATATCAACCTTTGTCCTAGAAGTTGCGGGAAGGGAGTAAGTTCGTATTAATATGGTATATTCGTTCCTGTTTACCTTACAAGGTGATTGTTAGGAGTTGACGTAGTTGCGGTGCGCTAGACATAAACGTATGAATGTGTTTTCAGTTGTGTTAATTGATGTATGGCTGTGCGGGGCCCTTTTTCCTTCAACCAAAGGTGCTTTATGTGGGCCAGGCTGTCCCCTCTGTCACTATGCTGACACTTAGGATTCACATAACCGTCCCATCTGTCACTACGTTGACACTTAGGGTTCACATAACTGTCCCTTTCTCGCTCTCGCATACTAACTGTCATATATTTTTCCCTCCAACTTAAATGGATACAGGACCTCCTGTCACCTTCCCGTGTCAACTGAAGTGACTGTTAGGGAGGTGCTCCAGCCGCCCGAAGGTGGAACCGTTTCAACGCCCCTTTGGCATTAGTCAAATGGTCTTTAAATTCCCAAGTGTCTCCAGAGGCATCGTAACCCTTCCATCAAATGAGGTACTTCATGACATATTTAGACGATCGACGGGCCGAGCGCGCGTCCAAAATCTCCTCAACCTCATATTCCGCAGGGTCGCCGTCCCGGACAGCAAGGACCGATCCCGGTTGGACAGGTAACCGACCTGTGAACTGTGTGTCACCTTTCATATGTGGTTCGAGGAAGGAGACATTACAAACCGGGTGACCCTTGTATTCGGCTGACATGTTCAGTTTGTAAGCATTCTGACCGACACAACGCACCACCGAATATGGACCAACCCAGACAGGGCCAAGCTTTTTCTTGACAACACCAGGGAGGTACAGGTGCTGAGAATGCAATTTGACTAAATCGCCCTTAGAAAATGTCAGCTCCCGACGGTGTTGATTAGCGTATTTTTGTTGGTTTTCTTGGGCTTTGTGCAGGTTTTGTTGGACTTCTGACAGGGTGTCAGCAAACTCCTGAGTTAACTGGAGGGAGACCGGAGTGTAATAGGTAATTAAGGTCAATCTGCTGAACCTTAGTAAAGGTTAAGTCTGCTGGAACATATATAATTGTCAATTTCTTCAGGGTGAGTTAAAGACTCCCCTAGCACATCTACAGGAGACTTAGGACTCTACCCAGGCTCAGTTCAAAAGAAGTTTTGCCCGTTGACGCGTGCACCGCACTGTTGACCGCAAATTGGATTTGAGGTAACAGGTCATCCCAATAATCTTGTTTTTGGTTAATATAGGCTTTGAGTACTTCCTGCAGAACTCGGTTAGTTCTTTCAGTCACCCCATCACTATGAGGGTGGTTTGTGGTGCTGAGCAGCTGCCTGACTCCCATTAACCCCATTGAAGCCCTCCAGAACTTAGAGGTAAATTTCGAGTCTCTGTCTGAGATTATATTAGAGGGTAGCCCATGTTGGCATACTACATGGTTGTAGAACTGTCTCGATGTTTCGAGTGCAGTTACTTTGACAGTTGTGGGGACGAATATGACCATTTTTGTCAGTTTATCCACGACTACCAGTATCGAATCATGCCCATTGGCAGTTCGTGGCAGTGTGACCACCCAGTCCATGCATATTGTTTCCCAGTGGCCAGCTGGGATGGGCAGCGGTTGTAAGAGGCCCCCCGGTGGTGTGTGCTTAGACTTGTTCTTTTGACACTGGTCACAGGACTTAACGTCTTTCAAGACCTCTCGAGGAAATCCCTCCCAATGATAATGTTTTGCCAGTTTGCCAACAGTCTTGGCCTGCCCCAAATGTCCACCCAGTAAACTGTCATGTGCTTGACTCAATAAAAGGGACCTTATGTCCAAGTTATTAGGAATGACCAGCTTCAGCCTGCCTAAAGTGGTTTCAATCACCCAGACCCCTCCCTTAAGTTTGAACCCGAGTGCAGTAGCACGACACACACCAGTAGTGGGGCTGGGCTCAAAGGTTGGGTCAGAAAGGTAGATTTCCTAAGTTGTTCAAGGAAGGACTTTTTCACCTTAAGTGAAGTGAGTGCACACAGAACTTTATCTACAGCATGCTGACTAAAGTTCCTTTCTTGCAAGTCAGGACTTTCAGAGAGTGCATCAGCAGGATTCAACTTCCCTGGTTTGTAGTCGATCTGGACTTGGAACTGCTCCAGCATATGGCTCCAGCCGTTCTCCCTCCTCGACGGTTGGAATTCTTTTGAAAGTGAGTAAGAGCTAGATGATATGTAATCACCTTAAAAGCTTTACCATGCAAGTATGCTCTCCACTGTTTGAGCACATGAATGATAGCAAGCAGCTCTTTATCATGCACATAATAGTTACTTTCAGCTGGGTTGAATCTCATAGACTCATACACCACAGGGTGCCACTCCTGTCGTACCTTACTCTCCTTTGTGGTTTTGTCAGCAGGCTGCAACAAAATAGCACCCATGGCAAAGTCAGAGGCATCAGTGACCACTTGCACCGGTCTGCTGGGGTCATACACGGCTAGCACTAGGGCAGAACAAAGGGCATCTTTAAGGGTTTGGAAGGCAGCCTGCTGCTCTTCCCCCCACACATACCCTATGTCTTTCTTAGTAAGGTCAGTCAGTTTACTGGCCTTTGTGGAATAATTCTCAATAAATCTCCTATAGTAGTTAGCCAACCCGAGGAAGGATCTAACCTCAGAGACAGACTGTGGTGCTGGCCAGTCCCTTATGGTCTGGACTTTCTTAGGATCGACACTGATGCCTTCTTTACTGACAACGTGGCCTAAGAATTCAATACTTCCCTTAAAGAAAATCACACTTGCTCATTTTAGCATAGAATTGATTTTTTCTCATAATGTCCATGACTGTCTTTAAGTGTTCAGCGTGCTTCATCCTTAGATAAAATTTAAATATCATCCAAGAAAACTTGCACAAATTTATTCAAATAAGGTCTGAAAATGTCATTCATAGCACCCATGAAGGTCGCAGGAGCATTAGTCAGTCCAAATGGTATCACGTTGAACTCATAGTGTCCATAACGTGTGCAGAAGGCAGTGTTGTGTTCATCCCCTTCAGCAATTCTGATTTGATGATAACCACTCTTGAGATCTATCTTACTGAACACCTTAGCACCAGACAGGGTATCAAGCAAGTCCTCGTTTCTGGGTAAAGCATACTTGTTCTTTACCATAATTCTGTTCAGGGCTCTGTAATCCACACACATCCACATACTGCCATCCTTTTTCTTAACAAATAGGATGGGTGTGCCGTAAGGTGATATACTGGGGGAAATATAACCATTTTCCTCAAGCTCTGCAATCTGTGTTTTCAACTCCTCGCTCTCGACATAAAACAAGCCATTAGTGCGTTGCCAAGGTGAATGACAACCCGGGAATAAATCAATCCGATTATCTACTTCCCTCGTAGAGGGTAGTCCTTGAGGCATATTAAATACATCCGTGTACTGAGCAACAATTTTTGCAGCAGTAGGGTGCTCCGGAGGGCTTACCTTTTTCTCAACCACTTCTTCAGGTTGAGGAGGTACCTCTCTTAGCAGCAGACAGAACATTCTATCTTCCTTCTGTTTCCAGCTTTTGACGAACTCCATTGCATTCAGCAACTTGCATCCTTCTGGAAGCCTCTTCTTTTCCTTCATTTGCCATCCACACAGGACAAGAGGAAGAGCACTGGTGGGTGCCAAGTCAGTCTGCCCATCACTGGCTCCTCTCACTTTAACTGTACCTCTGCTCCAACACACTTCAGCTTGATGTCTATTAAGCCAGGACCTGCCTAGCACGAGATCATAAAAGCCAGTGTTGAGTACCTCAAATGTAAGCGTTTCAGTTAGAACTGCAATGCCAGAACCTAACTGAACCTCAATAGGCTTGGTTATAACTCCTCCCGGGATGCTTGAGGCATCTCCAAGGAATATTTATCTATTCCCTTGGGTGACAGTAGGCAGCCTTAGCCGCTTAACTAAGTCCTTGTGGATAAAAGTATGTGACGCCCCTCCGTCAACAAATGCCCTCACCTTCCTACCTGCAATCATGCAATGCAGTAGGATAGGGAGGACTGTCTTTTCCTGACTTTCGCATTGTTCTCCTGACGTAGCAAAGAAATGTTGGACATCAGGTGGAGCAAGAGCATCCAGAGTGTGCACTCTCTGGATGTCTATATTGCTGATGGTCTCCTTTATCTGTTTGTCAGGCATGCATAGTGAATCCAGTTCAGCAGGACCCATAATACCTGCTACGAGGGCAGCTAGTGACGACTCACTATCTCTAGCATCCTCACAGTCAGTAGACTGGATTACTGACTGTTGCTGTCTTTTAAAGGCTGGTCNGTTCTCTTGACCTTTGGGAGGTGCTTGACTGGGCACTGCTCTCTGAAGTGACCCGTCTGCTGGCAATGAAAGGCTGGTCTCGGCTTAGTCCTACCACCACCTCTTCCATGGCCACCTCGAGAGTAACCACCTCTCCCCCTAGACTGTATAGCATTATACTCATACTTATACTCATCACCCTGATCATCCTCAGCCTGGTCTCCTCCGATTGCATTGTAGGAACCGTGGGGCTTTTTGACAATCTTGGACACCAAAGCATTACTCTGGCGCTTGTGATTGAACTGCTGCTGATCCCAGGCATCAGCAGTCTGGATCAAGTCAACCAGTTTCTCATACTTCTTCTCAGCAAAATGACCAGAGACTTTGGATTTCAACCCATACCTGAAGTATGCTATCCTATACCGTTCTCGCAAGTCTGGCTGCTTCATCATGTTCTTCTGGAACTTTTGAGCAAACTTAGCAACTGAAGTGGTCTGCTTCAGTGTCAAGAAGATCATCGCATAGATAGCTTTCTCATGTTGGTTGATGACATCAAACTTCTCATGCAACTTCTCGACAAACTCTACCCACGTAGGGTCACCGAGTTGCTGAGCCTTACGCTCTCCTTTCCAGTATAGCCACCAGTCTGCGACACTGCCTTTCAGTAGCGCACCAGTGTGCCTGACCTTCTATTAATCGTGCAGTTCTGGGTAGTTCTCCAGCCACTGCTCAACATCCGCGAGAAACTTGATCAGGTAATATTTTATGTTTCCTTCAGGATCATATTCTTGGGGAGGTTTTGGCTTGGGCTTACTAGGCCCTCGGCCACCACCACTAGTGGTTTGAGACCCCAGTTGGACTTTGTCCCGCAGTAGAGACGTTATGATTCTTTTGTCCTCCTGTTGGAACTGATACATGGTTGTCATTTGCGACAGCATTTGAACGAACAATGTTCCCAAATCTACACTCTGGGGTGGTAGTCTAGCAAAAGCAGCAGCAGCATTGGCATCTACTCGCTGAGTAGTGTCCTCAACAATCCCTCTTGCTCCTGCAGCAGCAATTCCTGCCGCATTTAGCCGGTCACGTATTTAACCTAGGGGTACATTGAGTTGTACAGCAGGAGGTGGGTTCAGAACATTGGCCCCGGATGCCATAAGTTCTTCGACCGTACGCTCGTCAGCGGGCTGTCCTTCTCTCCTTTCCGTATCCTCAGCAGCCTTTGCTAATTGTTTAGCTTCTAGCCTAGCTCTCTCCTTCTCAGCTTGCTGTGCTGCGACTGCGGCAATAGCAGCTGCCTCATCTGCAGCCTCTCTAGCTGCAGTATCTGCCACTGCTTCAAAATAGGTACGGGTTCCCGCTACATGGCTTTCCGCCTGGTTTTCGACATTCTCGTTATCCTGGTTCTCCATGTCTCGGGAGTTGCTAGTTTGAGACCTTGTCCTTACCATACAAAGAAGACTATGATAACTGCTCCGANCAAAGAAGACTATGATAAGTGCTTCGATACCATTGAAATGAATCGACTTACCAAAGAGGCGATTAATAATTAATAAAGATCTTCATATCAGCAAGTAATCTTTATGGATTTTTCGTTAACTGATTAAACGGCAAAAGGACAACACACTAGCAGTGAACAACACTCGTAAATCAAATGCGAGTAAACTAGCATCAATAATGCAATCAGTAGACTCATACATAAGCAAGGTTAGAAGACAATGCGTATCAATGGCTTCTCGCCTTGGATTCAGATCTCTCTCAGAAAGCTGTACAAGAGAGTTGGCCTCGATTTCGAACGTCGAACTCGAGAGCAATGCCTAGCATATGTACATGGAAGGAGTTATTGTTCAACGGCCAGTGCGATGGCACCGCCTACCCGGGTGTTAACCATGTTGGTAGGACCTCGGTTAACCAAATCCACCGCCATCTTCTATCATCTCGAATCGCCATCCATCATAGGGATGTCATCTGGCCATTCATCTAGCATATCACACTTAGATGCATATCGGGGCAGTTCGCTGCTACCGAGTACGGAAGTCAGCCGGCTGTCAAAGAATGTGTCAGCAAGCTGACTTAAGTTAACTTCAGCCTGCTGCGTCCGGCTGAGTCATTAAACTGATATTATATATGAAGTCCAGCAGACTGATTATTAACTAGAGTTCAGCATGCTGAACTTAATTAATTATTATACTTAAATGAGTATTATATCTACTAATATACTGATTTATTACACTGAATATGTCAGCAGAATACAAGGGTCACTGAAATGAATCGACTTACCAAATAGGCAATTAACAATTAATAAAGATCTTTATATCAGCAAGTAATCTTTATGGTATTTCCGTTAACTAATTAAACGGCAAAGGACAACACACTAGCAGGAAATAATACTCGTAAGTCAAATGCGAGTAAACTAGCATCAATGATGCAAATCAGTAAACTCATACATAAGCAAGGTTAGAAGACAGTGCGTATCAATGGCTTCTCGCCTTGGATTCAGAGTTCTCTCAGTAAGCTGTACAAGAGAGTTGGCCTCGTTTCCGAATGCCGAACTCGAGAGCAATGCCTAGCGTATGTACATGGAATGAGTTTACTGTTCAACGGTCA
>WELA01003960.1:122558-139701 GCA_009602735.1 Mesotaenium endlicherianum
GCAGTTAACAAAAAATTACCATAAAGATTACTTGCTGATATAAAGATCTTTATTAATTGTTAATCGCCTATTTGGTAAGTCGATTCATTTCAGTGGTATCGAAGCGATTATCACAGTCTTCTTTGTATGGTAAGGACAAGGTCTCAAACTAGCAACTCCCGAGACATGGAGAACCAGGATAACGAGAATGTCGAAAACCAGGCGGAAAGCCATGTAGCGGGAACCCGTACCTATTCTGAAGCAGTAGCAGATACTGCAGCTAGAGAGGCTGCAGATGAGGCAGCTGCTATTGCCGCAGTCGCAGCACAGCAAGCTGAGGAGGAGAGAGCCAGACTAGAAGCTGAACAAGTAGCAAAGGCCGCTGAAGATATACAAAGGAGGGAAAGACAGCCAACTGACGAGCGCACTTTCGAGGAACTTATGGCATCAGGGGCCAATGTTCTGAACCCACCTCCTGCTGTACAACTCAATGTACCCCTAGGTCAAATACGTGACCGGCTGAATGCGGCAGGAATTGCTGCTGCAGGAGCGAGAGGGACTGTTGAGGACACTACTCAGCGAGTAGATGCCAATGCTGCTGCTGCATTTGCTAATCTACCACCCCAAAGTGTAGACTTGGGAGCATTGTTCGTTCAGATGCAGTCGCAAATGGCGACCATGTATCAGTCCCAACAGGAGGACAAAAGAATCATAATGTCCCTACTACGGGACAGAGACCAACTGGGGTCTCACACCACTAGTGGTGGTGGCCGAGGGCCTAGTAAGCCCAAGCCGAAACCTCCCCAGGACTATGATCCTGAGGGAAACAGAAAATATTACCTGATCAAGTTCCTCGCGGATGTTGAGCAGTGGCTGGAGAACTGCCCAGAACTGCAAGATTACGAGAAGGTCAGGCACACCGGTGCGCTACTGAAAGGCAGTGCCGCAGACTGGTGGCTTTACTGGAAAGGAGAGCGTAAGGCTCGGCAATTTGATGACCCTACGTGGGTAGAGTTTGTCGAGAAGTTGCATGAGAAGTTTGATGTCATCAACCAGCAGGAGAAAGCTATCTATGCGATGATCTCCTTGACACTGAAGCAGACCACTTCAGTTGATAAGTTTGCTCAAAAGTTCCAAGAGAACATGATGAAACAGCCTGATTTGCCAGAACGATATAGGATAGCATACTTCAGATATGGCTTGAAATCCGAGGTCTCTGGTCATTTTGCTGAGAAAAAGTATGAGAAACTGGCTGACTTGATCCAGGATGCAGATGCCTGGGATCAGCAGCAGTTCAATCACAAGCGCCAGAGTAATGCTTTGGTGTCTAAGATTGTCAAAAAGCCCCACGGTTCCTACAATGCAATTGAAGGAGACCAGGCTGAGGATAATCAGGGTGATGAATANAAAGGAGACCAGGCTGAGGATGATCAGGGTGATGAATTTGAGTATGAGTATAATGCCATACAGTCTAGAGGTAGAGGTGGTTTCCTGCGAGGCGGCTATGGAAGAGGTGGTGGTAGGACTAAGCTGAGATCAGCCTCAGCAAAATCGATTTGCTTCCATTGCCAGCAGCCAGGTCACTTCAGAGAGCAGTGTCCAGACAAGCACCTCCCAGAAGTCGAGAGAAAAGACCAGCCTTTAAAAGACAGCAACAGTCAGTAATCCAGTCTACTGACTGTGAGGATGCTAGAGATAGTGAGTCGTCACTAGCTGCCCTCGTAGCAGGTATTATGGGTCCTGCTGAACTGGATTCACTATGCATGCCTGACAAACAGATAAAGGAGACCATCAGTAATATAGACGTCCAGAGAGTGCACACTCTGGATGCTCTTGTTCCACCTGATGTCCAACATTTCTTTGCGACGTCAGGAGAACAATGCAAAAGTCAGGAAAAGACAGTCCCCCCTATCCTACTGCATTGCATGATTGCAGGTAGGAAGGTGCGGGCATTTGTTGACGAAGGGGCGTCACGTACTTTTATCCATAAGGACTTAGTTAAGCGGCTAAGGCTGCCTACTGTCACCCAAGGGAATAGAAAGATATTCCATGGAGATGCCTCAAGTATCCCGGGGGGAGTTATAACCAAGCCTATTGAGGTCCAGTTAGGTTCTGGCATTGCAGTTCAAACTGAAACGCTTACATTTGAGGTACTCAACACTGGCTTTTATGATCTCGTGCTAGGCAGGTCCTGGCTTAATAGACATCAAGCTGAAGTGTGTTGGAGCAGAGGTACAGTTAAAGTGAGAGGAGCCAGTGATGGGCAGACTGACTTGGCACCCACCAGTGCTCTTCCTCTTGTCCTGTGTGGATGGCAAATGAAGGAAAAGAAGAGGCTTCCAGAAGGATGCAAGTTGCTGAATGCAATGGAGTTCGTCAAAAGCTGGAACCAGAAGGAAGATAGAATGTTCTGTCTGCTGCTAAGAGAGGTACCTCCTCAACCTGAAGAAGTGGTCGAGAAAAAGGTAAGCCCTCCGGAGCACCTTACTGCTGCAAAAATTGTTGCTCAGTACACGGATGTATTTAATATGCCTCCAAGACTACCCCCTAAGTGGGAAGAAGATCATAGGATTGATTTATTACCTGGTAGTCAGCCACCCTAGCAACGCACGTATGGCTTGTCTTATGTGGAGAGCGAGGAGTTGAAAACACAGATTGCAGAGCTTGAGGAAAATGGTTATATTTCTCCCAGTAAATCACCTTACGGTGCACCCATCCTATTTGTTAAGAAAAAGGATGGCAGTATGCGGATGTGTGTGGATTACAGAGCTCTGAACAGAATTATGATAAAGAACAAGTATGCCTTACCCAGAATCGGGGACTTGCTTGATACCCTGTCTGGTGCAAAGGTGTTCAATAAGATAGATCTCAAGAGTGGGTATCATCAAATCAGAATTGCTGACGGGGATGAACACAAGACTACCTTCCGCACACGCTATGGACACTATGAGTTCAACGTGATGCCATTTGGACTGACTAATGCTCCTGCTACCTTCATGGGTGCTATGAATGACATTTTCAGACCTTATTTGGATAAGTTTGTGCAAGTTTTCTTGGATGATATTTTAATTTTCTCTAAAGATGAAGCTCAGCACACTGAACACTTAGAGACAGTCCTGGACACTCTGCGGAAAAATCACTTATATGCTAAAATGAGCAAGTGTGATATCTTTAAAGAAAGTATTGAATTCTTAGGCCACGTTGTCAATAAAGAGGGCATCAGTGTGGATCCTAAGAAAGTCCAGACCATAAGGGACTGGCCGGTACCACAGTCTGTCTCTGAAGTTAGATCCTTCCTCGGGTTGGCTAACTACTATAGGAGATTTATTGAGAATTATTCCACAAAGGCCAGTAAACTGACTGACCTTACTAAGAAGGACATAGGGTATGTGTNCACTAAGAAGGACATAGGGTATGTGTGGGGGGGGGAGCAGCAGGCTGCCTTCCAGACCCTAAAAGATGCCCTTTGTTCTGCCCCTGTGCTAGCCGTGTATGACCCCAGCAAACCGGTGCAGGTGGTTATTGATGCCTCTGACTTTGCCATGGGTCCTATTTTGTTGCAGCCTGCTGACAAAACCACAAAGGGTGGTAAGGTACGGCAGGAGTGGCATCCTGTGTTGTACAAGTCTATGAAATTTTTTCCAGCGGAGATTAATTACTCAGTGCATGATAAAGAGCTGCTAGCTATCATTCATGTACTCAAACAGTGGAGAGCATACTTACATGGTAAAACTTTTAAGGTGATTACAGATCATCTAGCTCTGACCCACTTTCAGAAGAAGTCCAAGCTGTCGAGGAGGGAGAACCGCTGGAGCCAGATGCTGGAGCAATTCCAAGTCCAGATCGACTACAAACCAGGGAAGTTGAATCTTGCTGACGCACTCTCTAGAAGACCTGACTTGGAAGAAAGGAACTTTAGTCAGCATGCTGTAGATAAAGTCCTGTGTGCACTCACTTCACTAAAGGTGAAAAAGTCCTTCCTTGAACAACTTAGGAAAGCCTACCTTTCTGACCCAACATTTGAGCCCAGCCCCACTACTGGTGTGTGTCGTGCTACTGCACTCGGGTATAAGCTTAAGGGAGGGGTCTGGGTGACTGAAACCACTTCAGGCAGGCTGAAGCTGGTCATTCCTAATAACTTGGAAATAAGGTCTCTCTTACTGAGTCAAGCTCATGACAGTCTCCTGGGTGGACATTTGGGGCAGGCCAAAACTGTTGGCAAACTGGCAAAACATTATCATTGGGAGGGGTTACCCCGGGAGGTCTTGAAATATGTCAAGTCCTGTGACCAGTGTCAGAGAAATAAGTCTCGGCACACACCACCCGGAGGTCTCTTGCAACCACTGCCCATCCCAGCTGGACGCTGGGAAACTATATCCATGGACTGGGTGGTCTCACTACCAAGAACTGCCAATGGGCATGATTCAATACTGGTAGTCGTGGATAAACTGAAAAAAATGGTTATTTTTATCCCCACAACTGTCAAAGTGACTGCACTCGAAACAGCGAGACAGTTCTACAACCATGTAGTATGCCAACATGGGCTCCCTTCTAATATCATCTAAGACAGAGACTCAAAATTCACCTCTAAGTTCTGGAGAGCTTTAATGGGGTTAATGGGAGTCAAACAGCTGCTCAGCACAGCAAACCACCCTCAGACTCATGGCCAGACTGAAAGAACTAACCGAGTTCTGCAGGAGGTGCTGAGAGCATATATTAACCAAAAACAAGATAATTGGGATGACCTGTTGCCTCAAATTCAGTTTGTGGTCAACAGCGCGGTGCACGCGTCAACGGGCAAGACTCCTTTTGAACTCAGCCTGGGTAGAGTCCCTAAGTCCCCTCTAGATGTGCAGGGGGAGTCTTTAACTCACCCTGAAGGGAATGACAATCCGGTCTTCCTCCAGTTAACTCAGGAGTTTGCTGACACCCTGTCAGAAGTCCAACAAAACCTGCACAGAGCCCAAGCATACCAACAAAAATACGCTAATCAACACTGTCGGGAGCTGACATTTTCTAAAGGCGATTTAGTCAAACTGCATTCTCAGCACCTGTACCTCCCTGGTGTGGTCAAGAAAAAGCTTGGCCCTGTCTGGGTCGGTCCATATTCGGTGGTGCGTCGTGTCGGTCAGAATGCTTACAAATTGAACATGTCAGCCGAATACATGGGTCACCTGGTCTTTAATGTCTCCTTCCTGGAACCATACATCAAAGGTGATACACTGTTCACAGGTCAGTTACCTGTCCAACCAGGACCGGTCCCCGCTGTCAGGGACGGCGACTCTGATGAATATGAGGTTGAGGAAATTTTAGACGCGCGCTCGGTCCGTCGATCGTCTAAATATGTCATGAAATACCTCATTCGATGGAAGAGTTACGATGCCTCTTGGGACACTTGGGAATTTAAGGACCATTTGACCAATGCCAAAGGAGCGTTGAAACGGTTCCACCTTCGGGCCGCTGGAGCCCCTTCATAACTGTCATTTCAGTTGACACGGGAAGGTGACAGGCGGTCCTGTCTCCATTTAAGTTGGAGGTAAAATATATGACGATTAGTGAGCGAGAGCGATAAAAGGACAGTTACGTGAATCCTAAGTATCAGCATAGTGACAGAGGGGACAGCCTGGCCCACATAAAGCACCTTGAGCGGAAGGAAGGAACTTAACTCATCCTCAAACACATTCATATGTTTATGTTTAGCGCACCGCAACTACGTCAACTTTTAGCAATCACCCTGTAAGGTAAACAGGAGCGAAGCCACTATACCAATACTAACATACTTCCTGCAATCCCTATGACAAAGGTCCATATCCTACTAACTTGTGCCCTGGTTACATGTACAGGATGGCTCCCACCACACAAAAGGAGGACAGAAAGCGCAAGGCAGAAGAAGCCAGGAGGACAATGGAGCAATACCAGAAGGAGCTGGCGGCGACGTCCCTCACCAGGAGAGAACAAGAAAGGGTCCGCAGACAACAAGAGGTGGCAGAAGAGGCACAGAGGAAGAAGGATCAGGAAGCGGAAAAGCTCAGGATAGCTGAGGAGGCGAGACGGAAGAAACAACAAGAAGAAGCGGCAGCGGCAGAAGAGGAGAAAAGGAAAAAGATTGAAGCGGACAAACAGAAGAGCTTGGCCACTTACAGATATACTGTGGTGGGTGGCCAGAACTTTGATAACCTAAAGGAAGCATTGCTGGCAGCCCAGGACATCAACAAGCTGGAACAGACAATACTGCTACAGAGGGAAGGAGCTGCAGCACTGGATAGGTACATCAAGACACACACTGGTGTGGTCCTTTACGAAGATTATGCTAAGATGGTGGGCTATACGGCAGAGCAGGCCCGGTACCTTGCAGATGATTCAGAAGACAAGCCGGTCTCCATACCAGGAATAGTGGGAGATCAGAGACTCATCCGGATGGTGAGCATGCGGCCCGATAGCTTTAAGGATACGGTATTCTACCTCACACTACTGCCAGCTTACAATGAAGTGGAGAGAAGGAGCTGGGAGTACTTGGTCAGGGAAGCAGAACAGCAGATGTTCTCTCCCCACTGGTTCCCGTGTAAACTCAGGAAGGCTGAGCACGGACCCCAGTACTACCAGCAGCCAACAGACTGGAGGTGGATGACCGTCACAAATAAGAAGCAGGAGTGTGACCGAGCCCAACCGGATGACTTCCACTATGGCCTAGACGGCTATCTCATCCTACCACCTCACGTTGCCCCTTGGGATCCCAGGCTGAATGGATGCCTGAGCAATATGAATGCAGAGACCAAGGAGCATAGGAGGAGGGGAAGAGACTACTTCTCTAAGGGAAAGCATGCCTTTGTCAAATGGGCTAAGAATGCAGGCCGGATCGATATCAGCAGGCTGAAGGCCAAGCAACCTCCAGCGCGCCCTAAGAAAGGGAGGTCGGTAGACTACTCCATGTCTACTAGGGAGCAGGACGACTTAGTGGACGAGACCCCTACTCTCTCCGAGGAGGAGAATGAGGAGGATGAGGAAGAAGAACAAGGCAGAGGAGAAGCATCAGCAGCAGGTACTCAGGATACCCAGGGGCAGGCAGGGGCGCTTCCTAAAGAACCACGATCAGGTATTTGGAATGTGATCCCCGTTATGGCGACAACTGGACCCCGCGCTCGCTCCCCCAGCCCACCTGCCCAAGCAGGGGAAGAAGCTGATCTGACTGTACTGGGCAGCAGACACAGGCAGAAATCCCCAGAGGACAGGGGTGCCAGAAGAGGGACACGCGGGTGGGCCAGAGGTATGCCGGCCTCCCCCTCCGCTCAGGGGCATGTACCTCTAGCCAATGTATTTCAGCATCCTACTGGAATGCCTGTCTATGTGGGGATCAACACCCAAGTGGGTGAAGAGCAGGCTACCATCCTTCGTTCTCCTCGAGGTCCAACTTTAGAGCAAACAGGGTTCTTTAGAAGGCCAGCTGACAGACCTAGAGGGCTGTCCAGATACAGGTCCAGATCTTTGTCTCCTGATCTTGAAGCCCCAGGAACAACCCCTTAAGGTGACAGGCTGGAAAGGCAGTCAGTAGGGGAGGCAGGTTCAGTTCCTTTATGTAAGGTTTTGCAGTTTAATGTTGTCGAGGCGACAACAAGTTAAGTTGGAGGGATTGTAATGAATCAGTATATTGGTTGATATAATAATCGTTTAAATGTAACAGTTAAATAAGTTCAGCCTGCTGAACTCTAGTTAATAATCAATCCGCTGGACTTAATATTTAATAGCAGTTTAATGACTCAGCCGGAAGCAGCAGGCTGAAGTCCATTTAAGTCAGCTTGCTAACACATTCTTTGACAGCCAGCTGACTTCCGTACTCGGTAGCAGCGAACTGCCTTGATATGCATCTAAGTACAATACGCTAGATGAATGGCCAGATGACATCCCTATGGTGGATGGCTATTCGGGATGATGGGAGATGGCGGTGGATTTGGTTAACCGAGGTCCTACCAACGTGGTTAACTCCCGGGTAGGCGGTGCCATCGCACTGACCGTTGAACAGTAAACTCATTCCATGTACATATGCTAGGCATTGCTCTCGAGTTCGGCATTCGGAAACGAGGCCAACTCTCTTGTACAGCTGACTGAGAGAGATCTGAATCCAAGGCGAGAAGCCATTGATACGCACTGTCTTCTAACCTTTCTTATGTATGAGTTTACTGATTTGCATTATTGATGCTAGTTTACTCGCATTTGACTTACGAGTATTGTTCACTGCTAGTGTATTGTCCTTTGCCGTTTAACCAGTTAACGAAAAATACCACAAAGATTACTTGCTGATATAAAGATCTTTATTAATTGTTAATCGCCTATTGGTAAGTCGATTCATATCAAAAAAGGAGGAGGAGGAACAGGCCAGGCTGAGGCAGGAAGAATTGGACAGAAAAAAGCTGCAGAGGAGGCCAAGAAGGTGGAAGAGGAGAGGCAAGCTGAGGAGAGGCTGAAGCAGCAGGCTGAAGAAGAAGAACAGAGGAGAATCAGGAGCTACCACTACACAGTGCTGGGCAAGGGCTTTAATCTACTGGAGGAGGCCTTCAAGTATGCCTAGAGAAGTCGCAGTGAGTCGCAGAAGGAAATCCTGCAGAGGGAAGAGGAGACATCCGAAAACTTTAACAAGTATATAGAGGTCAGCACAGGACTCCTCCTCTACCACGATTATGCCAGGATGGTAGGACATACGGTCAGAGAGGCCAAGGCAATGGTCCAGGTGAATGAAGCAAGAGCTGTATCAATTTCGGGGATCTGGAGGAAGGATAGGGTCATCAGGATGATCCCTATGGACGCGGACAGCTTTAAGGACTCTACATCCTATAACAGGTTCAAGGCCATGTATAATGAGGTGGAGAGAAGAAGCTGGGAGTTTTTGGCGAGGGAAACCAGTCAGCTGGACTTTGCAGGGCACTGGTACTCTTGTACTCTAAAAAGGACAGACCTTGCCTTCTTCCACAAGCCCATCAATTGGCGGTGGATGACCATCAACATAAGGGACCAGCAAAATGACAAGGCAAGGGATGAAGACTTCCTAATGGACCTACAGGGGAACATAGTGTTGCCTCCTCATATTGCCGCTTGGGACCCAAGACTGGATGGAGTAAGGGACTGCATGAGCCAAGAAATGCAGGAGGACGGGAGCAAGGCCCAAGAGTCATTTTCAAAAGGGAAGCACGCTTATGCCAAATGGGCAAGTAAGCATGGAAAAAAGGACCTGTATGCAGTCCGGACTCAGCAGCCCCCACCAGCACCCAAAAGGGGAAGGTCAGTGGGTTATTCTTTTTCTCGGGAAGAGCTGGAGCAGCTGACAAGAGACCCCAACAGTCTCAGAGGAACAAGGGAAAGGAGAGGAGCAGGGTTCAGAGGAAGAAGAAGAGGAAGGCAAGGAGGAGGACACTAGCCCCGCTGTGATCCTGACACCTGCCACATCCCCTGTAAGGGAGAAGACTGGGTTGGCCTTGCAACAGCTTGCTGAAGAGGAAGATGTCACTTGGCTGGGAACTGCCAGAGGACAGAGCCCATCTGCAGGTACAGAGACCCAGTCAGACAGGGCAGGCAAGAGGGCTGCTAGAGAAATAGCCAGAGGCCTCCCAGCATCTCTCTCGCAGAGAGGGCATGTGCCCTTGGCTCATGTCATGCAACATCCTTCTGGGATGCCGGTATATGTACCTGTCAGTTTGAGGGCTGCCCAAGAGTAGGCTGCCTCCATTCATTTTCAAACTATGCAGGAGGAAACAGCACAGTTACTACGTTCTTTGCGGGGTCCCTATGCGGATCTCCCAGGCTTCAGGAGACCCCAAGACAGGAGGAGGTCTAACTCCCCTGACCATAGGGCCCCAAAGACATCTCCCTCCTAATGGCAGTAGGTTGAGGGCAAAAGGCACATCACGCTGTTACTAGTGATCCCCACCGTTAGGTATCAGTGTTGGAACAAGAGGCGGTGGGAGGGAGATCAATACTTTCAGTTGGGAAAAACCATGTACCCAGTGTTAGTGTTGTCGAGACGACAACCTGGTAAGTTGGAGGGATTGTAATGAATCAGTATACTGGTAGATATAATATTCATTTAAATATAATAGTTAAATAAGTTCAGCCTGCTGAACTTTAGTTAAGATTGAGTCTGTTGAACTTTATGAAATAATCAGTTTAATGACTCAGCCGGGAGCAGCAGGCTGAAGTAAACTTAGGTCAGCTTGCTGACACATTCTTTTACAGCCAGCAGACTTCCGTACTCGATAGCAGCGAACTGCCTAGATATGCATCTAAGTGTGGTGTGCTAGATGAATGGCCAGATGACATCCCTATGATGGATGGCTATTCGGGATGATGGGAGATGGCGGTGGATTTGGTTAACCGAGGTCCTACCAACGTGGTTAACTCCCGGGAAGGCGGTGCCATCGCACTGGCCGTTGAACAGTAAACTCATTCCATGTGTATATGCTAGGTATTGCCCTCGAGTTCGGCATTTGGAAACGAGGCCAACTCTCTTGTACAGCTTACTGAGAGAGATATGAATCCAAAGCAAGAAGCCATTGATATGCACTGTCTCCTAGCCTTGCTTATGTGTAAGTTTACTGATTGCATTATTGATGCTAGTTTACTTCCATTTGACTTGCGAGTGTTGTCCATTGCTAATGTGTTGTCGTTTGCTGTTTAATCAATTACCAGAAAATACCATAAAGATTACTTGCTGATATAAAGATCTTCATTAATTGTTAATCGCCCATTTGGTAAGTCAATTCATTTCAATAGACCATTTGCTGATCCTAATGTAATCACTTGTCCATCTGTCTTGTCTGGAAAATCCCACCTATTATTGAGGGTCGATTTGTCCCACTGCAGCCACTGATTTGTGTGACTTGGACTTTGACTTTAATGCTGACTGTATAAAGTCTATTCTTTGGTCGGTGAGTCAATGTTGACTTTCCGTACCTGGGCGACACCGTGACTTGCACTGCGCGTGCGGCACCGTCAAACGGATAGCAGTCGCGACAGGGCTACTTGAGCTTATTTTTGCATTTTTCAGGGCTAGTTCCATATTTGACCCCAAATGATAAGTAGAGAAAAGTGGAGCTTTGTCGCGACTGCTAACCACTGGACGGTGCCGCACGCCCAGCGCAAGTCACGGCCGCCCAGGTACGGAAAGTCAGCGTTGATTCACCGACCTAAGGACTGAGTTATCTCAGTGAGCGATTACGTCAAAGTCGTTATCACTATCAAAGTGGTCACGACACGTCAAACCCCACACCCAGGGATGGTGGGACGAAGTAGTCAGCCGAAAGGCTAGGGGCCTGGTACCAGCAATGAGCCAGCCCAACAAGTGCCAAGTAAGGTATTTATCAATTGGCTATCTAAGCCAAGTACAGCAGGGATGTTGCAGAGGCGTTGTGTGCCACCTCGGCCAAGACCCTCGAGTGACTAGGCACGGCTTGAGCGTTCATCTCCAACGCTGCCAGCCGCCAGCCACATAGGCATGATTGCCAGCTGAAAGGCTAAGCAGTCATGCGCAACAGTCACAAGGCATGCATGCATGCTGGGTGACAACTTCGAAGCTGTTTGAGGGCTGCTAGGTAAGAACGGCATGCAAGCTAGGCGCTGTGACTAAGAACTGGCATTCTCGAGAGAGGATAATGTGTGGTGCTTGCGAAAGGCACGAGTCCTGCCTGAAGCTGCCTTAATCTTGCTCGTATCGCGTTGTCAAGAAAGCTGAAGACACAGGTACAAAAAGAAAGGAGAAGAAGGAGCGCGAAGAAGAAGGAGTTCCCAAGGCGACAGAAGTGCCGAGACGCCACGCTTCTGCCGACGCTAGAAGATTTCTTCTCAAGTGTATCATAGAAAGGTTAGACCTCAGGAGTTCCCAAGAGGGGATCTCTCTGGTAGAAAGTAGAGAGCTGCAGAATAGAATCTGTTAGGAGATTAGCACAGATTTGAGCCAAACAACACAAGCGTGCGAAAGTCACTTAAAATGGTGAGTGCTATGTTAGTTTCCAAGTTCTCAGAAGTCTCAATTGTTGAATTGCTGAAAGCAAGAGTAGTATTAACAAGTAAAGCTCTCAGTGAAGAACTGAGTGAGTCCAGCCAAGCAGTGAAGAATTGTTAAGGCGCGGTGTTGAGTGAAGAGCTCAGATCAGGCCAGCATAGATGTGCAATTTCAGAGTTTTGTAAGTTGTAACTTGTGAAAGTTAAGCGAAAGCCTTGAAGGGCGATTTTCTCTGGATCTGGCATTGCCTGTTAAGTTGCTTAGACGTGATTTCTGCTAACTACAAACTTGTTCATCCTGGAAACCCTCAACTTGGGCGTGTGTGGAAGTAAGACGCTTCAGTCCTACTTCTGAGAACTTCTCTTGATTGGTTCAGGTGAACAAGAATTCCCAAGCCAGTTAGGGACTGAGGCCTGTGAAGGCTGCCGGTGTTGAACCTGGAAGGGGACCCGGAGAAATTCAACTGCATATGCGGTTGAAGAGTGGAAGACTCTACCACCCTGTGGAGCCTGCAGAAGGTTCTGATTCTAGCCAGAGTCCACGAGCAAGTGAGACGTCTGAGCATACTGACAACCGGTGGAGTGAGCAACCGTCGAGAGACGAGTCTCGCCATATCTCCGCAAGCGGTGGGAACCCGGGTAATACACGAGCCTTTGCACCTGATTTGGGCAGAGAGCAAGACGTGTGGGGTAGAGTCAGTGAGTCCTGGTCACCGTTCAAAATGACCAGTGATGATCGGGATGAAAATTCTAAGTTCAAGCTGCCTACAAAGTGTTTTAGCGGACAAAACAGTGGAAACGGTCTCACTTTCGAAGAGTTTGATGAGATCTATTGGGTGGAATTCTTTGAGAAGATTCGGAAGGATTCTTCTTATGCGCAATCTGCCGCATTTATAGGCTTGGTTAAGTACTTGGATAAGGATGCCTTGTTGCTATATCGCCAATTCCGAAAGGATGAGGATCTCACCTAGGAATGGGCATTTGGAGAGCAAAAAAGGGCTAGGAAAATCCAGAAAGAGGCTGTGAAAGCCCAAATGTCTACTTTATCTTCAGGAAGAGCAGTGCCAATTGCACCTGTTGAGAGCATAGACTTAGCTGCACTAACACGAGAATTAACAGAGGCCATGAAGCAACTCACTGAGGGCCAGCAAAGGGCTGCTACTCGGAATGATGATGCCGGCTCTATCGCAGAGTTGCGAAAGGTGTGTGCAGAACTGTCTGAAAAGATTGCTAATGCTCAGGAGCGAGTAACGCGCAGAGCTGCACCTTTTAAGGGAGGAATGGGTCAACCCCCAGCCAGCCTGCTACCGACACAAGTGCGAGGGTCGATAAACCTGGTCGATTCCTCAAGTGCCGCAACACCCGTGCCAGGGGGTCCGACGCTGTTAGGCACGACAGCTTCTCTTGGAAGTTTTCTGCAATTTAATGGCGGAATTAGTGAAGTACACATTACTATCAATTAACGACGAAGTCAATGATCGACACTTCAGATTGGTTACCGACATGTGAGATCGAGGGTGCACTCGGGTCAACTCGGGTGTAACTGTCAGTCAGAGGGGGGCTAGCCACTAGTGGCCATTAGCCTCGATCTCTGCAGCGACGCATCTCGCACATGAAATTTCTCGGTAGCGTTCGATGTATCTCGTCAGACACCCATATTATCCGGGAATCTGCAGAAACAGAAGCACGTCTCTTCAGATGACAATTGGCAAGTTTTGGTTTGAGTATGAGCACAGGAGCTCACCAAGTGGCACGTATACTCGAAGTGATTCAGACACACTGGGGGTTACTTCGGCACAAGTGAACGCACCAGGTCTTCTGGCGGAAAAGCTGGACTATATAGTAACCTCGCCCTCGGAGATGTACACAATCGACTTCTACTTGCTACTCAAACTCAGTGATTTCTCCTGCCTCATCTGCTCTTCACATATAGACTTTTGCAAGCTTTCTTAGAACTCGTATCTACCAGCTATTTAGTCATGGCGGCCACATGTTTCTCCGTGAGCAGCACATTGGCTTCCGCAGGCCTGGGCTTGCAGACCGCCTCCCTGGCATCCCTCCGACCAGACAGTAGCAAGGTGTCCATGGTGCCTCAGATGCGCCAGAGCAGCTCCAGGAGAACGGTCGCCGTCGCAAGAGCTTCATCGGTAAAATTAAAACACATGTCTCCAATCGAAATGCAAAAAATCTGATTAAGTCCGACGTATATTAGCACTTGGCTCATATCGTGGGTGGAGTTTTATGGATAGTAGAAACGGATATCCCTGCCCTTGAAGTTTAGCCAGACTAGTAGGGTCCACCTACGCTCTGTCTAACTGAAATAGTCATCTTAGTGGTACATGGACTTAGAGCTACTGTCGGGAGTGGGTAGCAATGAAACTCTCTCTGGAGATTTTACTATGCAATGTGGACGTACTGGCCCGAATAGAAGCGTTCTAAAGCTTTTAGTGGCATTTGGTTTTCGAGGATTTAACGGAGGCCAATGTGAGCTATGTAGAGCGTGCAAGCATATATGCATTATGTCAATTTGGAGGACCACACTCCTGACTCCTCGGTTTCATTACTTTTGGGTGTGCAGGAGAGCAACTTTGGACGCACCCTTGTGGCTGCTGCTGCTGCTGCTGCCCTTGTTTTCGGCGGCATTCAGGAGGCGACTATTGCTGCCACTGGTCCTGGAGGAGATGCCGCCGGCCAGACCGCCCGCAAGGCTGACGAGCTTCTCAAGGCTGCCGATGATTTGACCACCAACGAGTCCCCCCCCCGCTTCGGCCCCGGCCGTGTTGACGGTGACGAGACTGCCAAGCTGGCACAAGAGTGAGCACCCACCTTCAACCATGTGGTTCAGCTTACCAGGGGCGGGGGTCGTCCATGTGCTAGATTCTCCTAAATTGAATGTGAAGTCCTCTTATCGTTATAAATATGATGAGAACATTGCAAGAATCCACGCTGGCCGGGTAATCCTCGGGTACAGTGCCGGAGTTGGGGGTCGGAAGTGTCCCCTTTCTTTGACAGAGAGTCGGAATCAGTCTGATTTACAACACAGAGGTGTACCCTCAATGTTGGCTAATGCATTGGTTAGCGGGACTCTGTTATGAAGCTGAAGCTAAAGCTTCACAGTACCCTCAGCATGATGCATTGGACATATACAAGGCAGTGATGAATGGGTGCAGCCTCTGCAGTGTTGGGTACTAATTCCGGGCTTAACCGCTTGCTGTGTGCTTGCAGTGCTGGCAATGGAGCTGAGGCTGTGAAGGAGGGTGCCAGTGGTGCTGCTCAGGGCTTGATCAGCAAGATCTTCGGAGACAACAAGTAGAGGACCAATCATGTTCCAACTGGGGATGTACATTATAGTTGCCCAAATACGTCTAGTTGGGGTCGATTGGATTGGATTGGATATTTTTCACTGGATGTCGAAGTGCTGAGTGTACACACGTCTACGTGTCAGTAACCAAGTATATCTACTATAGGTGTAGGCTAGAAATAGTTACAATACCATTTTTTGTATCAGCACCCTTGTACAAAAAGTACTCGGTAGCAATACCTTGTATGTGATCAATGTGCCAATGATTCAGATGTTATATGAAGCCACAAGTTCTCTACTGTCCCCAATGGGTCAAACCAAGCAGGCTCTTCTGATGTGTCAGTTTGGTGTCATGCAAGCTAGCAGGTGGTCAATACTGTGCTTTCTCTGCCCTCTATGCCCCTACGAGCACAAGGCCACTGGGAGATTCTAAGGAGACATGCCACTACATAGACAACTCTCTTTAGAGTCCGGGCTTAAGTTGCGCACTTGTTTCAAAAAGTACAAGGTACCACTCTTGCAGACCATCTTAGCCCTCGGATGTTGCACTAAAAATAGATGAAACAAGACACTTGCACAAAATCAACTGACTTTTTGCGAGTTGGGAAAAGCTGAAGGCAGTCATGTGACCCTGCACATGCCACTAGCTCTCAAACGTATTGAGTATATAAAGAGCTTCACAACTCTTTGAGTGTTTGTTTGATGTGGTGAAGAAAGCTAGGAGAAAGGAGCATAGCTCCTTCAAATCACTCTGTATACTCAGTGGACAGTGATCCGCGGTATGACGTTGCTCACAACCACATTTCCGCATAGTTGCTCTTATGAGGAGTCCAGTGCATTCATCTGGCCATGTAATAGGATATCGATACCTTCATGGGCGTAGGAAAATTTCACTTCATGTTGACTACAGTTGGAGACTGGACAAAGCTGCCATGTGGGTGGGAAGATGTCACATGCCCTGCTTGCCCATTTGTGTTTGAAGTGATTTTGTAGGCACCAGGCCGATTGAAGTTCCAGAGGGAAGATGTTGCAGCGCTTGGTTGGAATGAGTCTCTTTAGATTAAATCCTGGACCGTTCCATTATACGACCAGTCACCACATACTTCCAAACGTACAGCATCAGGAATATTAAAATGACGTTATGTTTCATGATGACATGCACGCCAAAGTAGCAACAGATCTGCGGGAGAGAGCAAATTATTATGCATCAACTGCTGTGGTGCAGCGTGACCTCGAATTCTGGCTAGCTCCGACGTCCAGGTGTAAGTCACACAGCCACCTTGGGCAGCTTGTAGACCTTTTTGAGGAACTTGGAGGCCTCACGGTCGGCGCGGTGGCAGAGCACGCGCAGCAGCGTCTCCGAGTCCAGCACGCTTCGGCCCCTCACCACCCCGTTGCTTCCGCTGCTCTCGCTCGCGCGTCTGTAGCTGTCGATCACTATGCTTGTCTGCGCATGCACACAACAACACTAGCTCAACCGTCTGTCGAAACCACCCACCGACATTTGAACCAAGCTATGTCCCACAGAGTAATGGAATCAAGGGCAGCTCACGCGGAATAAGTGTCTCGAAGTCAATCCGTACCACTGAAACGATTGACGCACCGTTTGGACGGAAATGACACTTTCTAGTCGACGATAACGATGGCAATGATAACGACAGCAACGATACCTCAAGGGAGTAGAGGTTGAGGATCTGGCCGATCTGGGCCGCCGTGTTCTCCACCACGGTGCGCGGCAGGCCGTCACCCTCCGCCACAAAGAAGTCCTTGAGGGCCACCAGGTCCTCCTCCAGCATCTCCGAGTCCGATTGGGCGAAGATGCGCGCGGGCCCACCGTCCAGCAGCACCCGCAGCAGCCCGCTCTGCTCCCCCCCCCCC
>WELA01003960.1:143891-174131 GCA_009602735.1 Mesotaenium endlicherianum
GGGGGGGGGGGGGTAGGGGGGGACCTGGGGGAAGGAGGAGTGATAGCAGGCGAGCCTCTTGTCGACCCACTGCTTGAGTGGCAGCAGCACAGACTGCACAAGAGACAGCTGGCGCAGGCCAGCCGTGGTGTCCACGGCGGCGCGCAGTGTGGCCATGTAGTCGCGCTCCTTGGGGGGAGGGGGCAGGTGCGCGGGCGGCCGCACGCGCTTGAGGTGCGCCACCGCGTCCTGCAGCAGCGGCGCGGCGGCGGCGCCCGTGGCCACGAAGTGGTGGAAGAGCACCCACGTATGCAGCACGTCGTGCATGCCCTGCGTCATGCCCAGGTTGCGCCACGTGGACTTGAGCACCTCCAGGATCTCCTCTGCCTCCTGCAGGCCACAGAACCCCCGCACCCCCAGCACCACCAGCACCAGCCCCAGCACCAGTGTTGTCAGTGACATCCCCTTCTCCCGAGTCAATCAACCACATCGCAAGCGGATCGCAAAGAGCTAGCTACATGGCTGGCCGGTTGCCTGGCTGGTCGTGGCAGGAGAGAGGGCGAAGGCACATACCTCCAGGCGGTGGTCTGCCAGCATGGGAAAGCAGCGCGCCAGCAGCTGCTGGTACAGGCGCACATTCAAACAGTACCCATCCGCCCAGTGCAGCCGCTGCTGCTGCTGCTGCTGCTGCTGCTGCTCTGCTCCTCCGCCGCTGCCCCCCCGCTGCGCCAGGCCCACTGCCACCTGGCGCATGGCCTTCACGGTCTCCACTTGCTCGCCCGGCACCCCCGCATACTGCAGCCTCTGCACTCTCGCCCGTCCCCCACCACACACACACGCACCTTGAGTTGGAGGGTTTACAGGTACAGGGTTTAGGACTTCACAAAGGCGGGCCTCGCGATGTAAGAGCAACTGCTCCACTCCCCATCACAGGCCAGGCAGCAGGCCATGCCAGCAGCAAAGGCTGGGGCCAACACAAGCGAAAGGCGAGGGTGCTGAAGAGGAGGCCGACTGTCAGGCAGACGTGCTGACGGGCGGACTGACAGACTGACCTCGGCGTCGCGGAAGCGGGCGCACAGCGACTTGAAGTGGGCCACCAGGGGAGCGTCGTGCGCCTCCAGCTTCACGAGCGGGTGGTGCAGCAGCCCCTCCTCCAGCACGCTCAGCTGCCCCCCCCCCGCGCCCCCCCGTTCTCTTCCTCAGTACCACATCTCACCTGATAGGGGGCAACCCCGTCTCTATCCCTGACCAATTTATGTATACACTTGCATAGTGGGGGTTGGGGTGGAGGTGGGGGTGTTTTTGGGGGGTGGTAAGGCAGCGAGGAGGAACCTGGCGAAGGGCCCAAGAGGAGTAAGCGGAAGGGGAGGGGAAGTCGGAACGGGGCGTGGCCGCCAACAGCTCCAATGGCACGAGCATGGCGTCCATGCGCCCCACGCCCACCCCAACTCCCCGCTGCGCCGCCGCCCGCAGCAGCGCATCCCTTGTGCGCTTGTCCACGTCCGTCGAGATCTGCCACACCCACACATGCGCGCAGGCACACATCACATGACAGAAGGTGAGAGAGGGAGCTGCATGTGGCCTCCTACAGGGCAGGGTAGGTACGGCAGTAGGTATGGCCGAAGGTATGGCAGTAGTATCACAGGGAGGAGTACAAGTACACACACCTGCAGCTGTATGCGCAGGGTCTCCATGAGGCCAGCAAGGCCGGTGGGGCGCGGCGAGGGCGGTGGTGGCGTGGCGGAGAAGGAGGAGGGCGGTGCCGGCGCCTTTGGGCTCTTCTTGCCAAAGCGCTTGAGCAGCCGCATCTTCTCCTCGCGCACGGCCGGCGCCTGCACAGGGGGAGGAGGAGGAGGCGGCTCCTTCGCCGGCGACACGAGGCCCCTGCACGCCCCCCCGCAAGCGCGCATCCGCACGCATGCCAGTCACGATGCTGAGTGCCTTTCTTTCACAGCAGCAAGTACATGCATGCAGAGTCGGTTGAGCACACCCTGTCCCCATGCTGCTGGCGGCGCCCACTCCTGTACTGGTTGCGCAGGAGAGGGAGAGTGAGTGAGAGTTAGGGAGAGGGAGAGGAAGAGGAAGAGAGAGAGAGAGAGAGAGAGAGAGAGAGAGAGAGAGAGAGAGAGAGAGAGAGAGNAGAGAGAGAGAGAGAGAGAGAGAGAGAGAGGGTGAGGGAGAGGGAGAGGGAGAGGGGGACAGAGCGGTACCCTGCAGCCCCCACGGACGCCAGGAGCAGCTCGTAGGCCGCCTCGCGCAAGTCGTCCGCCGTCAGCCCTACATCCCCACCCCACCCCACCCCACCACGCCCCGCCCCAGGCAGGAGGACCCTTCTCAGCCACCAAACAGGCAGTAGACGGGCAGGCAGGCAGGCTGGCTCCCCATGCATGATGATGATGATGTCGTGCAGTGAGGGGCTCAGAGAGGGCAAAATGAAGGGTGGTGGTCTTCCCCCACCTGTGACAAAGGGAGGCAGGGCAATGGACACATCCGTGGCATCGTTCAGCACCATAGGGGGCGGCTGCTGCTGCTCCTCGTATGCTACGCCATCGTCTCCCTCCTGCTGCTCGTCCTCGTCCTCCACCTCCTCCTCCTGGCCCGGTTCCTCCTCCTCGTCTGCGCTGTCGAATGGGTTGTTGTAACTACTGTCCACTACCCCCACCTCTCCTTCAGCGGAGTTTGCAAAGTCTGGAGACGGTCGGGATTGTATGGATGCTGGAGATAGCTCCCTGGGCATCGACTTGAAAGACTCGGACGCGGTGGCGGTGGCTGTAGCTGTGGCCATGGTAGCAGAGAGAGGGAGTGCAGAGGCGGGAGCCGGAGGCAGCCTGCCAGGTGGAGGCCCTGAGTTGTCGGGATGTGTGAGCAGATAGAATAAGTCTGCCCTCTCCTGCGACTGCCCACCCTGCCCTGGTCCACAGCTGATCAGTAATGGAAGGCGGATGGATGGATGGATGGATCGATGGTTGCATGATTCTGCATGATACTGCAGGAGCCACAGGTTGTCTCTTAGAAAGTCGCCTGGAGATTAAGAGGACTTACCAGGAGAGGCAGATTGGACTCGGCATGGTACTGCTTCACTGCAGCAGCTAGATCCAGCGGCAAACCTGTCCCACCCATCAGCCGAAAGTAGATTGGTAGGTGAATAATCATGCTGAGTGCAGGTTAAAAGTCGTGCTCTGGTGGTGGTCATCCGGTTCAGAGCCGAAGATTGTATTTGAAGATCAAAATTGCGGAAAGCAGGGCAGCTGGGAAAAGGGGTCGACAGTCATCTTGCACATGAGGTGATAAGGATTTGATGAGCTTCGTAAGATGTGACAGTTGGTTCTGAAGGGTCAAAGTTCTACCTTTCCGACAACATTGCAGCACATGATCCACGCTGACGACATCCATATCCAGATCCTCGAGAGAAACTGCACCAGGTGGCATTGCCACTTTCTTCAACAGACTCGAGGACAGCAAATATGAGAGCAACTCGCTCCTATCCCGCCTATATCTCTGCAGCATGTCCATTTTGGAAAGCCTTCTAACAGTGTGACTACTTGATCAGATGACAGGGCGACACTGTAGCAGTTACATATGTGCCCCACACCCAGAGACATGGAGATTCACCAACGGGATATGGTACTCTCTTCATCATCTAGTAATGAGCTCTAGCACAGGCTCTAGAATAAAGCGATAGCTTGTCACTGAAGGTCCTCATCGATCTTGTCACATGACAGATTTTGTATGGACAAAGCCTCCAATAGTCAGTTTAAACAGGCCAACGCCATGCGGCCATTTGCAACACCGGAAATATGAAGGCCCAGCAGATACCAGGCATAAATTACTGGCGTATCATCTTGCAAGCAGTACAAGCAAGAAAGGCAGGAATCTTGAATCAAAGGGATTTACTGGCAATAAGACCGGCATGAACTTGATCGTCTTGTCACACTGCAATCATGCAGGTCTTCCTGCCGAGTTGGCCCCACAAATTTGACCAGCTGACTTTTTCATGGGCCAGTTGAATGTCCCGTTATGCCAGCAGCGGGACCATGCGTGACTCCGCTACATGGTCTTCACGCATCCTCGCGGACCACTAGGGAAGCAGATGGGGGGGCATGGGGTGTGATCAGGTGTGACGGGGTGTGACCTGTCTTTCAATTCCGAATGAAGTGCGTACAATAACGCCTGAGACTCGAAACCTGTGGAGACCTCGTACTCAGGAAGTTTGGATGCTTATCATGCAGGCTGTTCCATGCTGATTTATTGCAGTTGGTGTCATCGGCCAATAGGCATGTGACCAGCAACAAAGTTGAAGATGTTGGCAAGCATACTCTGCGGAATGTGTATCTATTAACGCGATGATGTCTCCAGCGCTACTGAATGGCCCGGGAAGTGGGAATGCATCTCACCCGGGCACTCCTAGGCACTCGGTTGAGGCTAAGCAACCTCAAGTAATTGAAGGGGAGGAGTTGATTGCGTTACTTGAAGATGGAAGAGCCGAACAGGATGAGGAAAGCACCACACCACATGCAGGGAGATCCAAGCGGTTTGCTTCGAAGGTTGTTAAGTTGGAGACTTCTTTAACATTTGGTCGTCACCTTATAGCCCTAAGATTTTGCTTCTCAACGGTTGCTTCGCCTTGCAGACCCTCCATTCGTGTTGCATTTCATCTTCAGGTCAGTATTTGCTGACAATCCTTTTGGGGAGTGGGCAGGGCCAGCAGGATAGACATGAAAAGCTAGAAAAAGTGCGCAGCAGAAAGGCCAGTCATGGTGAAGGTCTTGGGCTGTCAGAGGGGTTCCATTGGCTATGGGGAGGATCCAAATACTCGGGCATGATGTGTATGGCGGCATCTGCACTGTGCTACAGCTTCATGGGCTTGCTTGTGAAACTTCTAGCAGGTGGTAGGCACCCCTGCCCTCCATTATGACTCATGGTTGTGTTCCAAAAGATAGTGTTCAGTCAAAGATCTACTCCTGCTTGATCGATGACTCATGCTGAGGTCGCTAATAGAAGCTGTCTGTGCAGTTCACTAATGGATCAGCGGATTTGGAGGTCGGAACCTTGGCTAAAAGCTCTTCCACTTGTCTGCAGAACATCAAATACCTTCCTTCCAGACGGTGATGATGAGATGCCTGCTCATAGCTGTCATAGCTGGGGTTCTCCTCAAGCGAATGGGTCATCCGTTGCTGGGGAGTCCGCCCGTTCGATTACTACTGTTGGCTCGGGCTATGGTTGGCTTCGTTGCTCTCTCGTCATTCTTCTACAGGTAGGTCTTGCTCATTAGCCTTCAGCCGTTTCTGGTAGAAACATTTTACTGCTGAATGCTTCCCATGAAAAAAGAAAAAGATTCTCCGAAGCACTTGTGTGCAAGAGCAGGAGCTTGTTCGTGCTGCACGTGATCTTTCTTTTGCAAGTGCCAGCGCAGGAAATCCATAGACAGGATGGTTTACCTGGAGTGCATGCCTAGCTCTTCAGTGCAGCAACCCCTAGTGTAAAAGACTCACGAAATGACTAGCAGTCAGAGCATGGTTGTTAGCCTCTTCTTTCTCCCTCTCTCTCCCTCGCTCTCTCAACTGCAGTGTCGGACCTTGGAGTGGGTGTGCAGCATACAGGTGCTGCCCCTGCGGGACGCAACCATCCTGAACTTCACAATGCCGGTGTTTGTGGCTGTGATTGCGCGCATCTTTCTCCATGAGAAGTGGGGTGCTCACGAGTTGGCAGGTAAGAAAGATAGAGGGAGAATGTGCATCTACTGTTTTCCCCTTATTGACTGCTGGCAGCAGGTTACAAGCCTAAAGGATCAAGAGCTGACTTACTTCGTGTGTGAGCATATGCAGGTTGTGTGTGCAGCTTTGTGGGAGTGCTTCTGGTCACGCAGCCTCCGCTGCTCTTTGGGGGTGAGCCAATCCACACATCCCTCTTCCTTGCAGTGTCTCGCCGACTTCATGTATGTGTGCCAAGAATGTTCGGTGCCATAGCAGCCTCTTCTCTTGGCTTGCTACAGCAGATCAGCCGAGAACACCGAGGGTGCTGAGCATGAGCGTGGTCCTTAGTTGCTTTGGTCACGGCCAAAGAATAACGCGTGTGCTAAATTTTCTGCTGTTGGTGTGAGCAGCACAGCCGTGGGGAAGGGTCCAAGGCGCTGCTGATGTGGCCAAGAGGCAAGAGAGCCTTATAGCCGTGGTCGTTGCTCTGCTGGCCGCTGCCATGGGTGCAGGCGCCTACTGCCTTGTGCGCTCTGTCGGCAAGACTGGTGAACCGCCTCTGTGAGCGCACTTGCACATGCCCCTCAAGTTCACTGCAGCAGCTGTAGCACGCTCTGGCGTGTGGCCACGCCCCTCCTCGTCGATTGACTTTGTGAAGCTGGGCGTCTTCGCACTTGTTGTGTGGGCAGTGTAAACGTCTTTGCTTTCGCAGCCTTCTCGGCACCGGCAGCTGCCGTCTGTATGCTTCTCTTCCAGGTCTGCCATTCTCCCCTCCATCCACGCACTCCTCTCTATCGTGCCTACTGAGCATCTCCTTGTGGCACTTCATCGACTGCTGCTTCGGCCATTGGCCATGTCGGGGAACGAAGGAGGTTGGGGTCCTTTGTTGTTGCATGATGCATCCAGGCACGGGGCCGACAGTGCGCGAGTGAGAGAGGCTCCCAGGAAGCTGAGTGCAGGGGAGTGGTGTGGCGTGTGGTGTTTGGTGGGGCGGCAGGAGCCCGTGGTGCCGGACGCGGGCGAGCTTGTAGGCATGCTCCTCGTTGGCTTGGCTGCTTTTGGCGCCCAGGTCAGTGGAGGGCACCCCGTGTGCGGGCCGCCTGCTGGAGACTGGAGCTGCCTGGGAGAGGGGCAGGGCAGTTGCCACACAGGCTTGTATCGTTCCCTTCTCATACGTGCATGTGTGCGTGTGCGTGTGCGCGCTTGCTTTGCAGGTGCTTCTGACGAGAGGGCTTCAGTTGGAGAAAGCGTTCAGAGCATCGGCCATGCAGTATGTGAAGGTAAGCCTTGACAATATATGGAGCTTGTTATGTAAAAAAGTCGAATGCTTATGAGGTGGTATAGGGTAGGTAAGGGTCCATTCGCTTGCAGCAGCATCTGACCACGCCGGCCGGGGGTCATGCTGTTGTTGTGGTTGGACATCACAGAGGGCTCACTCGCTTCTTCGGATTGTGCTACAGGTGATTGCCACTTATATGTTGGGCGTGGTCTTTTTGAGTGAGATTCCCACTCTTCTAGGAGGAGCTGGAGCTCTGCTGATAGCCATCAGTGCAGCCTTTGTAGCGTTTGGGCGAACCAGTGAAGAAAGCCCTCAGCGGATATAACTTATTGCTGACGGGCTACGCTAGGCCTCATGGAATAGCTCTTGATGGTACAGTCATGCTACGGCACATCGCAATATGAGATTACGCATGTGAGATGCTTCACCTAGTGATAGGTATATTCGCCTGGTGGTGGTCATTCTTTCAAGTCAAGCCCCTCCCGTGAAAGCTCCCTCCAGTCATGACTGCCCTAGTCTCCTGGGTCCTCCAGATTAGTCATGCTCTTTGGTCCGGCCAATGTGATTGAACCCGTGAATAGCAGCTCCAGCCATTTCTTTTCCCTAAGTATTCATTTAGGCTGTAAAACAGTAGCAGATTGCTTTCTTGATAGGTGGCCTGCTCCAGTGGCCATCTCGACTTGAGCCTCTGTCTGGGGTGTCCCATCTTGAAGGTGTATGTAGTGCGCACCTATGACCAGTATGGTCACCCTTCTCGACTCTTCTGTCTCAAACGAGGCGCCTGGATGGAAGGTCAGTATGACGACATTTTTAGCAGGTATTTGCTGGTCTGATGGTGCTAGCCTGAGAAGGATGACTAGGATTTAAGTTATATGGGTGTTGTACAGGCGAAATCTATGAATGTAGTACCACTCATTCTAGAAGCCTGCCAGTATCATAAATGTTCATTTGTGCTACTTGAATCAGAACCATCACTCCCAGCAGCGAGCTTTTGTGGTCGACAATAGATAATAGTGCATAATTGACATCGTAACATGGCTGTAGCAGCACATCAACTGAGAGGTCTCTACCGGAAGATGAACGTGTTGTCCTTCTTTAATACCTACCTGGGCTTCCTTAACAATATGTCAGGGTACAATTCTTGGTCATGCCCAGGATCTTTCAAAACTTCTCTATCATGATGTCTACTATAACTGCCTTGCACACAGTCCGGAGTCATTTCATCATGTTAGAACCAGGACGCAAATGAATGCAGAAGCGGAGGCATGCGGTTCATATCATGATGCAACAAGACATTTGCATGGCTGAGTCTGCCTCACTAGGGCATAGACCTATATGACATCCCAAGACGGGGAGACCATAAACTTCATACAAGAGTGGATCCCACGTTTCGAGTCCACAAGCATAAATGGCTGGAGTTACTCTAACACTCACCTACTATAGTAGGAGCACATACCGCATATCTATAAAGGTGTAGGCCTTTCAAGTGGCTAAGAACTAACCCTCAAAACAAAGCACAGCGGGTCTGCGGTAGCTTATGCCAGCCGCTAAAGGAGGAACAAATAACCCCTGTACAAATGCTGGCTTTGCGAGTGCCAAGTGGCAGCACTTGGCCCTTAAAACACTACCCCCGACACACATGTGGCCATCTCAGGACTGGAAAGGTTCGTATTTAGCCCGTGCACTTCTAGAATGTTGCTGACTGATAAGCTGAGAAAGGAGCGCGGCAGAGGACAAGTCAGCTTGCCCCGACGCATTATTCAGAAAGTCTTCAGTTCTAGTAAGCCCCCCGTACGTTTCATGTCCTCCTTCTCTTGCAACATTCCCTGACCCCCCCCCTCTCTGTAGGTCTCCAATCACGCTCCCGATACCAGCATGAGGCGACGCAGCCCCATGCTGACCTGCCCCTCTGCTCCCCCCCCCACCCACCTGCATGCCACCCATGCTCAAGGAGCCCCTCAGTCCGCCACCTGCCAAGCTATCCAAGCCTGCCAAGCTGTGCATGGTGCCCATGCCTTCATTGTGCCCTCCTCCAGAAGGCCTGTGGCGAGCTGCCGTCTCCTGCTGCGCTTGCATCAGCATGTTGAGATCATACGAGGACAAGCCCTGCAGCTGTTGCAGCCCTACGTTGGGCCCAGCCAGCAAGCCAGACCCGCCTGGACTTGTTCCCATCCCGCCGCCGCCGCCGCCCCCGTAATCGTCGTACGAATTCGACGACTGCTGCCTCTGGTGAAGAGCCTGTAGCTGCGCTAACGTCTGCAGAGTAGCCGCATTGATATCTCCAAGCGGCGCTCTGCTGAAGGTGCTCAAACCCATACCTCCTCCCCCTCCCCCACCCCCACTCCCATCCTCATGCCCAACCCCATGCCCACCTCCACCTCCGACTGATACTACCCCTCCTGCTTGCCCCAGGTTCATAGCTGACTTCCCAGCTGGCCCCAGAGAGCTCCTTCCCCCGGGATGGATTTGCATGCTGCCACCGAAGATGCCATCGGAGGCCTGGAAGGACGCCACGGGATGGGGCTGGGGATCAACGCCGCTCAGCCTCTTCAAATACAATCGGTACTTCTGCATCCACAGGAAGGCATGAAACGCCACGGCTGCTAAGCTGCTTTGCAAACCCTAATTGCTTAGGGTGACCCATCGGTGGGTTACTGGTCTCGAATCCCAAACCCAAGGTGAGAGGTCAACAGCAAAAAAGTTGCAGCATATAAAATGCTCCCATATGCTCCTGCCCATCTCAGTAGGCTGTGTATTTCTCAGAACTCCAAGAGCAGCCATGCGCACTGTGCCAACACAGGGGCATCATTGGCAGCCCTCTGAGTGGAAAGAAGAAGACACGCGACCACGACCAGCCAGGGACCACACTGACCTGAAGGTGGCTGGCCACGTTCTCGCGCGTCAGACCTTGCACGTTCATGATCTCCAATATCCGCTTCGGCACTGCCTCTGCAATGATGATAATAAAACCCCACCGACTTGGCATACGAGTGAGTCCTGCACTTGCCACCATGAGATTGCCCTCATGCCCTGACTTTAACCTACCTACCGCAGTTCAGAAGGGGAGTAAGAGCAGGAAAGAATAGGAAGAAGACAAGCTGCTCGATAGGTTTGGGCCAGTTGAATGACAAGTGCACCCCGCCAACAGGAGGCAGATGTCCATGGACATGAGCCCAAGTACTTGCAGAACTTACTGTCAATGTCGAGTTGGTTCACTGCGTTCACAAACTGCTGATGGAGCTCAATCGACCATACAACCCTAGCCTTCTTTATGGAGTTTGAGTCGTCCAGAGGCATATCAAGCCCGTCCGTCTTTTCTTTCCTCTTCCTCGAGCCCTGCTCTGTATCACCTGCATTGTCTTCAAGCTTGCCATTGCCGTCTGACTCGGCAGTCTGATCCTCTTTGTAAACTTCTCGGCTTTTCTTTCTCAGAACATGTTGCCAAATGTTCCGGAGTTCCTCTATCCTCACCGGCTTTAACAGATAGTCACAGGCACCGTGCGTAATCCCCTTCATTACTGCACTGGTCTCCCCATTTGCAGACATCACTGCGTGACGCATACGAAGGCACATCTTAGTTCACGTGATAAAGTGCCACCTGATTTCCTCATACCATCATCATGTCTGAAACGAGTTCAGAAAAGCAAGAAAGGAGTCAGCCCAAATGAAAGAGGGTCTCTGAGCAATTCGAGGGAAGGACACTCACTAATTACAGGGAGGTCCATTTCGAGGCCAATAAGCTCAAGGAGCTTAAAACCATCCATATCAGGCATGTACACGTCGCTGATAACCAGGTCATACTTGTCTCTGTTTTCTCTCAGCAAAGACAATGCACTTGATGCTCTACTGCACGTCGTAACTGCATACGTAAGCAACAACAGCAGACCAAGGAATGTCAGCCACTCGTAAGAGCACAGAAGCATACAATCACTCAGAATTAGCCCATGAATAGCTCTTCCCTGGCCAGAAGCTCGCTGCAGCTTACCTGCATAAGAACACTGCCTCAACATCCTTTCAAGAATCATGAGGCACAGAGGATCGTCATCTACAACCAGAACACGCAGCCCTGCGGGGAATGATTCAATCCCTGACATCTTGCCTTCTGGCTACCACACGTATGATTCTTCCGGAATAAGCTACGCAACTACAATCGGGAGTGCATATTCGGTAGTCTACTATCACATTTCTCCGCCTCAGAAATTTACGAACACATATATTTCTGAAGAACTACACCTCTCGAAGACTAACGCCGCTTCTCTTTGCAGAAGTATGAATCTTTCCCTACGTGACTTGATGTAGCAGGTGTGTTGCACGCCCTGCTACCAATAGAGGCCGCGGGTGGTTTTTGAGACGTGCTTCCGAATCCGTATCTTCTTTATCGCAAGCAGTTCAAATACTCTCGTCGATGAAGCGGATAAAAAAACGGGGGCTCAAAGTGCTTTCAATTAGCACAGTTTAGTGACTCTTTCTCTATCTTCCGAACCTCCTCCATATTTGCATGCGGTGCGACAATTGTTCCCAACATCTTCACTCACCCGAGCCACACCGAGCCACCACCGACCTCATGTCCCCCTTTTCATTAGGCGGCGAAGCCTGGCAAAGCCCCCAAGTACCCCCAAGCCAGGCCCCAGCTAGTGATACACCCGCCCATGTCTCACTCTATCTTGGTTTGATTTGTCGGTTACATTTGATGGCCGTCAAGGAGTCGCATGACGCCGTTCCCTAGAACGTCGAGCATTATTGCTTGTGCTCGAAAGTTTGAAAGCATGCGAAAGTGATTGCTTTCAATCGCTTTACTGCACGTCCTCTCAATAATCATTTCTGAAGGCTACCGGCATCTACCGCGCTTGACCGCGGTCCTTTGCATAATATAATGAGAAGGTAATACTGTCAATGTCATCCTGAAGTGCGTCTCGATTGGTTCCGAGTCTCGACTGACTTCGACTTTCGACAATGTTTCGAAAACACTTGCCGCCGCCCGTGCTGCCAGGGCTGCCTGCGCTGGGCCAGCACCTTTTATCCAGTATAATTGCCGGTCCGTTTAGCGGTGTCATCAAGTGTGATACTCGTGAGTCGTGACTCGGGACTCGTGTGCGTTGTTCTGCGTGCTCCTTTTGTTGACCAGCTCAAACTTCGCTGGCTACACCTTCCGCCAAATACGAATAAAGTTCGAGCTAGTGTGTATGGTAGTTTATTGTCGTCAGTAAGGCGCCCCTCACGTAACTCTTGTGAGGGGGAAATCAGTAAGGGCCCTCGCTCGTGTGAGCGCTGGCCCGTACGCGTTCGAAATCGGAAATTTGCCAAGCGAAAGCGTTCCTCGTAAACGCTTTTTCTGTGCGGCCCCAGCGCGGCCCGCCCTTTCGCGACCGCCATAAATTAGGGCTTGGCCATAACTTATCCCTCTTCGCTTTCGCTTAGGCAGTGCGTCCTTAGGGCGCTTTTCGTGAGCGGCCATGGCGAGGAGGAGAGAGGCGGAGCCTCGCCTGGGCCGCGAGGTAGCTCGCCATGGGGTCGTGGGAGAGGGCGCTCTCCCTCGCTAGAAGGGTTCGTGGGGTGGAAAGGTCGGGAGCGCCTGCTGCTGGGCAGCCATGGCCGCTTGTCGTTGCAGGCGGCCATGGCCGCCTGCCTGTTATGAGGGTGTTAGAGAGAGAGAGAGGGGTTAAGGGGGAGGAGGTGTGGTGCAGGGAGGGAGGGAGGGTTGTAAGCGTCGACTTTGCGCGTCGACGGCGTTCGCGCTGTTTTGACGCCTTAATTTGTCGCAATCGTTCGGCGGGTCTGTGAGGGGGCGATAACATTGAACGAGTATGTAAAGAGTAATATATATGGAAGAAGATTGTGAAGTCATTTGTGGGTGCAAGGATCCACTCTAAGCTAGTTTGAGAATTCACCTCGAAAGCATGAAAATTTTCTCTGAGCATGTGGTAATTGAAACATAGTGCGTAACTATCTTATGCGTGAGACGACGGCATGTGTGAAGCAAGACCGTCTCAAAATTGGAGGAGACAGGCGAATATATGCATGACGCACGACAATGGAAGTGGATGATTCTAGCCTTTGCGTCCAACACTTCATGTAAAGTTTCGTGTGGGAAAGTAACTCAAGAGAAGCTTTATGAAATACCACATTGATATTGTACACAAATAGAAGTAAAAGGAAACAAAACATACGACTTACGCTCCTTCTTACCGTTAAGACTACTACTATTGAAATATATTGACACGGTGGCCCCAGTCACTCTTTAGCCATCACACGCCCCCCCCATAGAAAAAGCGACGTCTCGTCGCGTCAAGTCAGGTCGTACACATGTGGAGGAAACTAGTCAATAGTTTCAAGTCAGATGCCACACATGTAAAGAGGACTAGTCAAAGGCGCCAAGTCAGGTGCTACACATGTAAGGTAGACTAGGCAAGGTCGTAGGTGGTGTGACCTTATTGGCTAGCCTACTCCTTAATGATAAAGAAAATTGTACAAGTTGGCCCAAAATCTGCCACAGATTCAAAAATTCATAGCGGCCACAGAACTGCTCCAAATCTGAAAATTTGAGTGCCAAACGGACCGCGTCGGAGAACTCTACCGGGTCACCAAATTTGAGAGCATTCTCATTTCTGGAGTGTCGTTGAGAGCTGAGAGAGTAGGCACTCCTCCAAATCTGTGCAGAAACTTCTGAAAATCATAAGTCCTTCTATACTTCTCCAAATTCTGCAAACTAAGTCTCAAACTGGGCGCTGTAAGATTTTCAACCAGAGTCTTGAGTTTCAGAGCATTCCAAGTTCAGGGGAGGGCACAATGTCAGAAGGCATATTCTGTCCTAACAATGCCAGCAGCCTGACCCCCTTCTACTTAGAGCATCATATCTCTCTCACCAGTGCTCCAAATTGAGCAAACTTGGACTCTAAATGACCGGCTACTCATGGACTACAGCCAGGTAAATTTTCAGAATTTATTATGCAGAGACCTATTACCAGTAGCAGTTTTAGTTTTCTGTCCAGAAACTGCGAGAAGAGAAGAGTGTCTAATGTCAATTTTTCCTCTTTCTTGTTCTTGCAGGCTGCCTCCAAGGGGTCTTCTGCTGCTTCTTGATGGTGGCAGGCTGCCTCCCTGAAGTCTTCGGGCTTCTAGTAGAGAGACTTGGGGCTGGTCCAAGATGGGGGTTGGCGGCATGGAAGCGCTTCAACTTTCTCTGAACTTTGTCAAGGTAGTGCGCCGCCACCCAACTATTCTCCGAATCTGGATATCCTTTCCACTTGATCAAGTATTGCTGCTGTCTCCTGAAATTTCTCATAGCCACTATGTCTTCCACTTCGTACTCCAAATGATCATCCACTATTGTTGGGGCTGGTGGGGTTGTCACACGTCCTGGGAACTTGTTGTCGGGTTGCACATATGGCTTGAAGAGGGAAGCGTGGAATACGGGGTCGATGTGCATAGTCTGGGGAAGTTCTAGCTTGAAAGCAACGGGGTTGACTTGCTGGATAATCTTGAAGGGTCCCAAATACTTGGGAGAGAACTTGCTGCCGGCAGGCCTGTTGTTCAGGGAAATGTTCTTGGATGATAGTAACACGTTGTCACCCACTCTGTACGTAATTTCTCTTCTGGATCTGTTCGCCACTCTTGCTTGAGCATCTTGCGCGTGTTGTAGAGCTTTCTTCGCTGCTGTAAGGGCTGCTTCTAATGTCTCCATAAAATCTGTGGCTGCAGGTACTTCATCATGGCCAGCCGTGAAGCTCAGTGGCGTGGTCGGATGGAAGCCATAGTTGAGGAAGAATGGGGACTCTTGGGTAGAGGCCTGCGTAGTGTTGTTGTAGGCAAACTCGAGGGGGGTCAAGTACATGTCCCAGTCTTGCTCGAGGGTAGACACGTAGGCCTTTAGAGAGGTCTTTAGGGTACGATTCATACGCTCGGTTTGCCCATCTGATTGTGGGTGGTAGGCAGTAGACATATCCAGCGATGTACCCAAGTTCTTGAAGAGATTTTTCCAGAAATGGCTTGTGAATCTTGGATCTCTATCTGACACAATTCTTGATGGTAGTCCATGGAGTCGGAAGATGTTGTCAAAGATGAGTCTTGCAAGTTGTGGTGCTGTAGCCTTAGTCGTCGTGGGAATAAAATGAGCCATCTTGGTAAGTCTGTCCACCGCCGTGAGTATTGCATTATGGCCTCGAGGTGTCACGGGCAAGTCCACGATAAGGTCCATTGAGATGTCCGTCCATTGTCTTTCGGGGATTGGTAGTGGTTGGAGGAGTCCTCCCGCCTTTTGCGATGATGGCTTGATTCTTTGGCATGTGTCACAGCTCCTGCAGTACTCCTTGACTTGCTTAGACATGCCTGGCCAACAATAAGTCCTAGCTAGAACGCCCGTGGTCCTTAGGATTCCAAAGTGTCCTCCAAGAGGGTTGTCGTGTGCTTCTCGTAGAAGCAAGAGCCGGAGGTCTAAGTCATTAGGAACACATCTCTGGCCCGTATCTTGCCTCACCCAATAATTGCCTTCTTGCTTCTTGCATGGGTCCAAGGCTGCTTCTCCGTTCTTGTAGTAAGGGTCTCTTTCATAGGCGGCTGAAAATCGAGCTTCCAGATCTGTCTTCAGGGATACCATCACTGCATTTAATTGCAGTCTTGAGAGGGGGTCAGCCGGGTTTGTCTTGCCGGGCTGGTACTGAATCGTGATGTTGTATTGTTGCAAGTATCCGCTCCATCTTGCTTGTCTCCTTGAGAGATACGGCTGCGTTTGGAGGTGCTTTAACGCCTCGTGGTCCGTGGTGACCAGTACTTTGCGTCCTTCAACGTAGCAGCGCCAAACCTTCAAGGCATGTACAATCGCCAATGCCTCTCGCTCCGTGGTTGTATAATTTTGCTCGGCTGGATTTAGCTTCCTTGACTCGTAGGCGATGGGCTGCAGTCCCTTGCCTTGGTCTTGAAGCAGGATTGCTCCTATTGCATAGGAAGATGCATCGGTGATGACGTGGAAGGGCCAATCTGGGTTTGGACTTGGGAGTGTGAGCACCGGGGATGTGGTCAATCTTCGCTTTAACTCTTGAAATGCCTCTTCCTCTTTCTCGGTCCATGTATATAGCCTGTCCTTCTTGAGTAGATCTGTCAGGGGGGCTGCTATGTGCGAGAAGCCTTGGATGAATTTTCTGTACCAATTGGCAAATCCCAAGAATGACTGGAGTTCTTTCTTGGTCGTGGGGGTTGGCCATTCCTCCACCACCGTGGTCTTCTTGGGGTCTATCTTGATGCCATCAGCAGTCACGTGGAGACCTAGGAACTCCACTTCTTGTTTGGCAAACTCGCATTTTGACTCCTTCGCAAACAGCTTGTTTTGCTTCAATACTTCAAGGACTTCTTTCAAGTGTCTCGCATGCTCTTCAAGGGTCTTGCTGTAGATAAGGATGTCATCGATGAATACCACCACAAATCTGTCCAACATGGGCTGAAATATGGTGTTCATCATAGTCATGAAAGTTGCTGGCGCGTTGGTGAGTCCAAATGGCAGGACCATGAACTCAAAATGTCCATATCTTGTCCTGAATGCCGTCTTCTCTATGTCCGGTTCTGCGATGCGAATCTGGTGGTAGCCGCTCCGTAAGTCAATCTTCGTGAAGTACTTGGCTCCAACCAGCCGGTCCATGAGCTCATCCATGCGCGGCAGCGGGTATCGATTCTTGATGGTGATCTTGTTGAGGGCGCGATAGTCCACACACATCCTCAAGGTACCATCTTTCTTCTTGACAAATAGCACCGGGGCTCCAAATGGCGACTTGCTAGGTCGAATGAAGCCATGCTCCAGTAGCTCCTTGATTTGCTTCTTGACTTCGTCTAGCTCCGTGTATGACATTTTGAACGTAGGCCGAGAGATGGGCTTGCTTCCGGGCTCCAACTCTATCTTGTGGTCTACGAATCTTTTGGGGGGTAGGCCCTTGGGCAATTCCGGGGAGAACACTTCTTTGTAGTCCTCTAAGACTTCTTGTATCTCCTTGGGAACGGGGCTGCCTTCTTGACTCTCGATGTCTTTCTTGATGTCTTTTGGCGTGATCAAGGCCAAAAGAAGCTCGTGTCCCTTCCTCACAAGTCTCTTGAGTTGGAGGGCGGACAATAGTATCTCGTGTGCCGGCTTCTGGATGTCTTGGGTCTGGATATTCTGGATTGCGCGCAAAATACAGATTCTTGAAGTGATGTCATTCTTGATCTTGATAGTACCGGTCCTCCAATCAACTTGGGGGTTGTGCTTGGTCAACCAAGGCGTCCCTAGGATGACGTCGTACTTGCCCAATTGCATGGGGGAGAACACTACTCTATCCTTGAAGGACTTGATAGAGAGTGCCAAGGGGTACGTCTTCTTGGAAGGGGTAGTATAGGAGAATCCATCGGGCATCATAATCTCCTCGTCGTGGTCAAGAGTTCGCATAGTAATACCGTGCTTGGTGGCAAAATCTGCAGCAATGAAGTTGCCTTGAGCTCCGCTATCCACCAAGATGTGGACCTTCTCTCCTCCAAGGTAACCTCTCAAACTCATTGGGGCTGGAACGTCGTCTTCAACGGGGGTCTCCACCTCACTTGGCGTGTTGCCTTCTCGTGAAGTGGGTCTTGGGGTGGTAGGCTCCTGGCCTACCGGCGCTGTCCGTTTTTTGACAACTTTTTGGGGCATGAAAGTGCACGATGGCCCTTTTCCTTGCAATAAAAGCATAGTCCAGCCGTCATGAGAGCTTCTTTTTCAGCCGGGGAGAGTCTTGCTTTCACTCCTTGCTGGTTTCTTGCATCATAAGTGTCATTGGAGGGTCTTCCACTCTTCCGGGCAGCCGCGGGGTCCCTTTTAATAACTCCGATTTCCATGGGTGTGGGTCCAGATTCGGATGTGGAAGGGGCTGCGTACACCCGCGTCGTCGGTACCCGTGAAGATGAAGGCACGGAGTGCTTGAAATCCAAGGTATCCACCTTTTGGGCCACTTCAATGATCTTTGAGAAGTCCGTCAAGTCGCGTAACTCCACTTCCTTTGCCACCTTGGGTTTGAGGCCAAAGATGTAGCGGTCAATCTTCTCCTCGAGAGACATGTTGGGGATCTCAAGAGTGAGGGCGTGAAATCTGGATGTATACTCTTGAACGGACGTCGTTTGCTTGAGATGGTGGAGCTTTCCTCGGGCAATCTTCTCCGCATTGATGGGCATGAATTGCTTCTTGAGGGCCTCACGAAAATCTGCCCATCTTGCATATGATGGTGGGGGCTCTTGGCCGAGCATGGGGTGCGCCATAGCTTGATATATAGCCGCTTGATAGTTACGCCACCATGATGTTGCTGCTCCTCTAAGTAAGGTAACGGCAAAGGGAACGTAGTCCTCCTCGGGTACTTCAAGGAATGCGAGGTACGTCTCCACTTGGTAGAGCCATAAATTCAGGTTGGCACCTTTCCCGGGGTTGAAAGTGTCGGGTTTGCCGGGCTTGATGAGTTTCCTTGCTCTCGTTGGCTCTTGTGGAGGCGCTTGAGCCGGGGCTGGATTTTGAGCATTGCTCGCAATAGGGGCAACCATGGCAGCCATAGCTTCTCTTGACGCTTGCACGGTTGCTTCATAGGTGGCCAAGCCCACTTGGTTGTGGACGGTCATTAGGAAGGCTGCCCACTCATTTGCGGGAACTCCTTGTGGTGGGGTCAACTTTGCTATAGCGGCTGCCACGGGATTTGACGGTGCTCCTCCTTGTGGTGCTTCTTGTTGTTGGAGATTTCCTTGAGTAGGCTCTCCCATCGACGCTGGAGGAGGGTGTGCTCCTCCTTGTGGTGCTTCTTGTTGTTGCAGATTTTCTTGAGTGGGCTCTCCCATCGGCGCTGGAGGAGGGTGTCTTGGAGAGGAAGGGCTTCCTTCGAAAGCTTGCTGTTGGTCTTGAGGATCGGCCATCTTCTTGTGCTACCAAAGTGCCTAGCTCCGATACCACTGTAGTGAAACAGATAGATAAAGTACTTAGTAAAACAGAATACTTTATCTATTCAAGACAAGGATCTTTGAACACAAGTGGTAGCTTCTTGAAAGAGAGATGGCTTCTTGAAAGTTAATATATTTCTGGATTTTGGCAAGTACAAGAGTGATTCTGGAATGTCTTTCTATGTTCTAGCTCTTGTTTATATACTTGCTACATAAGTAATTTCTAGGAAGGTGTATGTTGATGTGTTGGCACCCAACACATCCCAAAACTTGCCACCTCTTTCTAGAATAATGTACACATGTCCTTTTGACCTAAAAATGGCACATTTGACTTTTGCCACATGGAGTTCTTCTAGGTCTTTCCTCTAACTTCGAAAATGCCTTGGAAGGTTCAAAGGACATGAACCAAGTTACTAGAGTACCTATTCACACTTGACTCCACACAATACTACTCCAAATATATTTGAAAACATTGAAATATAAGCATACTAATATATAATACCTCAAATCACTACACCAGGGGTCATCACGGCGCTTGTCGTAGCCGTGGCCACCGTCATCGCAGGACGTCCGCTAGTGCGAGGGTTCCGCTTGCCTTGTCTGTATAAAATGTCGGAAACCTTGTTCAAACGTTTGGACTAAGGACTCGGGGGGCAATTTTGCCGCCCCACAAAATTGCTGAAGGTTGAAGGAAGAACCTTGAGATTGTACTATCTGCCTTTTGGCCTTCACCCTTCAATCCGACACTTGACGCTATTCACTCATCAAGTTTTTAAAACAAAAAATTGAGAAACAAGACAATCGACCATTTGTTGAGCGTGTGAGATTTCCTCACAAGTGAACCCCATTGTCATTAAACTACAATTTTGATACGTGTGCATCAAAACTCAAATGAATGAGATATAATCAATCCGAAATTTGCTTCCACTTAAAATCAAACATATCAATTTGAAATTGACAATTTTTGACCGCACGAGACTTTCGCAACACCCTTCATTTCGGTTCTCAAGATTACGACATACGTTGTTAATACGTGCCTGCATTTAGACCTATCACAAAGAAATTGGAACCTGAAGGTCGCAAACCAAGATTTGACAAGTTTTCAAAATTGATTAATTTCACTCGTGCCGTGTTTGCTCGACAAACCTAACCCTCGTAGAGGCTTCTATTTGCCAAGCAGCCTTCATTGCAGCAGGACGTAGCTGCTACACTTACCCACCCATCCAACCCTCTAAATCCCCCCCACTGAGAGGGTGCACGAGGCAGGCCCAACCCGAAGCTTGTGCCAGCGCCAGTCACAGCCATGCACAACAGTGTTGTTTTTTACTTTGTTTGGTACGTTAATGTCTATTGGCAATAATTTGCGGCAAATATCCGGTTGCCAACCTCGACACAGCATGAGCACCAATTTTTGTTGGAAAAGTCTCTTCCTCGTATGATCGCACAACGATTGGTGCAGTTTGCTAATCAAGCATTGTTTAGGAGATTAAATATAGTTGTCTTGACTTGGTCAAGTAGGAATATCTGTAACAACATGAAGGAAAGGATTAGACAAGAACAGTTAACGCGCAATTGTAGCATACTACTACTCCCAATTTTCTTTCTTTCGAAATCAAGCAATTTGAACACAAATTGTCAAACAACCTTGTACTCGAATTGACGATTTGGGTCGAATGTGGAAGTGTTGAAGACGTCTTACACGATTTGGGCTCTTTGAAATGAATCTGATTTTTCATTTACTTCTCAAATAGTGAACCAAGAAATTGAAAATCTAGAAGAGTCCTTGAGATCGGCAATGGTAGGGGTACTGAGCATTTCCAAGCCAATTGGTAGTAAGTCGCTGGAAAACCTCAGAAAATTTGCGCCACGTTGTGCACCATCTCAAAGTGTCGCAATTATGTAATGTTACCACGTGCATACATCGTTCAAGAAATGGAAAAAAGAAAGTCAACTACATGAACTTGTTCAAATTTAACAATTCTGTCTAAGTAAACACGTGACAATTTAGGAGCTCCAATACAGTGGCCACTAAGATGAAAGGCCGAATGCAGTAAGCTGGTGTCACGGCATCAACTCACTTCTCGGACATCTTGCACCAAGATGCTTCTTGTTCACACCCTCAAGAGTCAAAACACACTGCTCGTCGCCTGTCATGTCACTGGGAGGCTGCACGCACGGCCACATCTGGCCCAAACAGCCTATTGCCAACAAACGAGCTCAAAGAAGGCCGCATCGAAGTGCGCAGCTCTCAAGGCCCCCACTTGACCCTCCCGCTCCCCCTCTTCCTGGCCCTCCCCATTCCTCGACACCTCCTTCTCCCCCCTCCCTGTAAGCTGCTGCTTCCCCTTTCTTCATGCCTTCCCTCGTCCCTCTTTCTCCTTGTGGGTCAGAACAAACAAGAAGACCCTATGCGCATGAATGTCACCAGAAAGGTTCATGCGCAAGTGAACCACGAGATGCAAGAATCTCGTCGCAATATTCACACATCGACGAGACACAGATTGTGAGTCCATTTCAGAACCTGGGAAGAGAGACATAGGAAATCAATGCGAGCCCTAAGCACACCTCACGTCCTCTCTCATTGTTGCCTTCCCATCCAGCTTCCTACCAGGAAGAGGAACACACACACACACACAAACACGAGAGCACACGCACGCACGCCCATGCCTACGCCCCCCACCAAAACATCCCCCAACACGCACACATACCCACCCACATGGCACATACCCATGCGGGCAGTCGCTCAAGAACGCAATGCATGCAAACATGCACTTGCAAGAACACAGACTCACGCGCACACGCACACATACACATGCATACGTCTGAATATCCACATGCCGATACACATAAAACACAGACACATGCACAGATACACACACCACTATGCTTACGCACATGCACACCCACTAACCAACCCACGCACGCTCGCAATCACATACACGCACGGGCACGTACAGATGCACGCAGCATGCACCTTAAGCACGCTCGCCCCCCGCCACGTGGATGCACAAACTTATACACACACACTCACCCAGAAGCATGCACACACACACACACACACACGCGCGCGTGCGCGAGCAACCGCACGCAGCATGCACGCACGCACATGCACGCCCACCATATTGAGATGTACCGGCCCAGAACGCAGCAAAGATCAAGGGACCACACCGCAAGTGCTATCAACGCCCCCCTGCTCCAGGAGGAGCAGAGCTCCTTGTGGGGGAGGGAGGGAGGGAGGGAGGCGTGCGGGGATGCTGTGTGCTGACCCTCTGCCCCCCAAGTGCCAGAAGTGTGAGCAAGCAAGCATCAAGGGTGCCCGTTACACGCGCTGCTCCTGCCGCTGTCACTGTCTCAGCCCCAGCCATCTCTCAGCTCTGCCAGATGGGCGCACTCGCACCCCGCGCAGAACTCACGCGGTCCACGCCCATGGTCTCTGGCTGGGGGGGCGGCATGCCTGCTGCTCCTGAAAGTGTCCACTGACACAAGGGGTTGCTACAGGGCCCAGAGGCTTGACTGTATCCACTCACAGCACCTGTTTGCAAGACCGTGTCAAGGATGAGCACTGTAGGAGAGCCGAGCGCGGAGGGCGAGGCAGGACAGAGCAGGTGCATGCTGATGTAGACTGCCACGCTGTCGTGGCGTGCTGTCGTGGCGCATAGACTTACACATGCTGGCAACGGGATGCTTGCTCCCAGTGAGGGCCGGCACAGCATAGGAGGAAGAGGGCGCACTGCATGCGGAGCAGCGCGGGCAGCCTCTCCTCCTCCGCCTCCGCCAGCCCGCACGGCCACTCGTGAGAGAATGCAGCTCCGGCCTCCTCTTTAGCCACCTGCCGTTGGCACTTGTGTCACTCTGCAAAACTGACAGGTGTCACGCCCCATGGGGTCAACTGGCCGTGCCATGTCCCCGCATCTGTCAACAGATCCCAGCGGAGCTCCTGCCGGCCAGCGTGGAGTGGGGAGGCAACCTGGAAGCAAGCAGCAAAGGAGGTGGACGGCCGCAAGCAGCGCGCTGGCAGGAGGAGGGGGGGCTCAAGAGACGACTCCACTTCCTCCATCAAGACCAGCAAGCGCCGAGCCACAAGTAGGGTCCAACTGCCGATTGAGCTGGGGCTGGACTACTTCAGCAAGTTCATTCCCACTCCCCCCCCCCCCCCCCCCCCCCCCCCCCCCCCCCCCCCCCCCCCCCCCCCCCCCCCCCCCCCCCCCCCCCCCCCCCCCCCCCCCCCCCCCCCNTGCCGAACACAATAGCACACAAGCAGCACACGCCTCCTCATGCGCGGAGAAGGGTTGGGAAGGAAAGGAAAGGGAAGTTTGGCTGAGCACAGCAGAGGAGCCTTGGGCGGCGAGGAGGCAAGCAGGCGGGCACGCAAGCGGCAGGGGTCACAACACCCAGCTGCCCATCTTCCCGTCCCCTCCGTCCCCCCGGACCTGCGACGGCCTCAGTCCAGCCTCATCCCCTCCCTCCAAACTTCCAAGGAAACACCAGACCTGGACCGAACCCCACAGCTCATCCCCTCCACCCTCCACCCACAAACCACCCCCCTCCCCCCCTCCCCATGGACGCAGCTGAAGCCCTCTCGGCTTCTCATTTTCTCACCAGGCGGGCGGGTGGCGGGGTGGCAGGCCCTCCGGACGGCGCTGGGCAGAAAGCCACTTCACTCCTTCTCCTTCTTCGACAATCTTTCCTCTCATTGTCACAGCAACAGTCTGCCCTTCCTTTCCCCAAAGGAGAGGAGAGGAGAGGACTCCGGAAACCCTGCGGCTGCCGCCTGCCTGCCACCTGGCCCTTTTACGCATGGACGGCGGCAACCGCTCCACATCAACATCGCGCCCTCTCCTCGTGGCCTTCTTCCGTCTCTCGCTCTCTCACTCTGACTGAGGTCTAAACTCCATGTAGAACCCTGGACAGAGACACTGACACCTGGAAGCTTTGTCACCTGGCGAGCCAAGTTCTCTGAGCTCTGCCGGCGTCCCCATGGGGCCCCACTTGCACCGTCGTGCTTTGCTGAGCAACCCGGCTGCAGGACCGTTATGACGCACCTCGCTGTGTTTTCCAGAACGCTCACTCCGTACTGGAGCCACCACGGCCTGCCAGCACACTTGCTGCGCCTGCTCTGAGCAGCGCAGTCCTGCTATGGCAGGCCTAAAATTTTCCAAGCGACACAAAGTACAAGTTTTCTGCTGCAATAGAGTAAAAAGTCCCACCCAGGCATGAGCGAAGGCCAGCAGCATAGAAGAAAGGGAAGACAGGGGAAAAGAGGGGGAGAGGGGAGGAGGAGGGGGAGGGGAAGAGGGGCAAAAGGGGCGAGGGCGGGCGTGGGGAGCCTCATACTAATTCATCTACGCAAGATACAACACACGATCTCAAGTAGCCTTCTCACGCTCAACCCTCATCCCTCATCCCTGCAGGCTGCTGGGGCATGGGAGCGCACCTTTCCCGCTACTACCTTCCTACCTTCTGGCTTCTCGCCAGCTGCAGACTGCCTGCAGGCTCTTCCTCTCTGCTCGCATGCCTGCCCAAGGCCTGGCCCCCCACCGAGTCAGAAACTGCATCATTTAGGGAACCTGGAGCAGTCGTCAGGAAACGCTGAGCATTTTCGCCCCCTCCTGCTCCCAGCCTCGGCTTCCCCAAGCACCAGGCATGACTGAGAGTTGTGGTCGCTCGTCTTTAGTGGTGCCTTCAAGCTAGCTAGAAACTGCTCTTGCCGTTCATCCCGCGCACCGCCCTTGCCATTTATATCGCGTACCATCATGCAGTAGAAACTGCCCGACTTCTTATTTATTCTGATTTATTCCGTGTACCAGTGATAATTGCCCTTGCCGCTAATTCCGCGTACCAGTTTAAATTGCCCTTGCCATGAATTCCGCGTACCACTTACATTGCCTTTTGCCATTAATCCCGCGTACCACTTAATATTGCGCTTATTCATCCGCGTACCTGTTAAATTGCCATCAATTCCACGTACCAGCTCTTGCCATTATTTCCACGTACCAGTTTATGTGCCCTTACGATATATTCCGCGTACCTGTTAAATCGGCCTTGCAATTCGATGTACCTCTCAAACTGGCACTTTTCATTGATCCGCGTACCTCGTATCATTGTCCTTGCAATAGTTCCTCGTACCTGTTAATCACCCTTGACGTGAATTTTGCGTACCTGATAAAATTTTCACTTGCCACTAATTCCTATTAAAATTGCCCTTGCCACAAACTCCGCGTACCACTTAAGATCGCCCTCGCAAATCAATCCTGTATACTTCATAAAGTTGCGCTTGCCAGTGATTCTACGTACCATTTAAAATTGTTCTTGCCATCAATTCCACGATCCTGTTTAAATTGCCATTGCGATGAACTCTGCGTACCAGTTAAATAGGCCCTTGCCATCATTTTCACGTACCTGTTGAAGGTCGCCCGTGCCATCAATTCCGGGTACTTGTTGAAGATCGCCCTTGCCATCAATTCCGCATACCAGTAAATCGCCCTTGCCATCACTTCCGCGTAGCAGTAAATTGCCCTTGCCATCAATTCCGCATACTAGTTAAGATTTCACTTGCCATCAATTTTGCGGACCTGTTAAGGTTGCCCTTGACATGAATTCCGCGTACCAATGACCTGCAGTTACAATCGCTTTTGCCATCAATCCCGCGTACCTGTTGAAGATCGCCCTTGGTCATTAATTCCGCGTACCTTCTTAGATTTCCCTTGCCACGAATTTGCGTACCTCTTAAGGTTGCCCTTGCCGTTCTGCATACCAGTTCAAACTGCTCTTGCCAATTCCGCGTACCTATTAACATTGCCCTTGCCATTAATTTTGCGTACCATGCCCCAAAGCTGTTCCGCATACCGCTACCAAATGCCTTTGCCATTCATATTGCATATTTTTAAAAGCCTAGCTTGCCTTTCATCCCGCGCACCAATAGAAACTGCCCCTAGTTTATCATCTTTTTTGCGTACGAGTTAAAGTTGTCCTTGCCATGAATTCCACGTACATGCTCCCCTTATTCCTAGTACCACTTCGTACTGCTGCTGCCGTTCATTCCGCGTGGCCAACGCATACCAGTAGAAGTTCCTTAGCTTGCCATTTTGTGTACTTGTATAAGATATACCTTTGCCGATCATTAGTTCCGCATACCATACATCATGAATTGCCTTCATTGCGCGTACTAGTAATAACTACCGTTCCATTCCTGCGTGCCACAGAAAGCACGCATTGGTTCTGCACACCAATAAAAATGCCTTTGCTATTATTCATTGGTTCCGCGTACCATGCACCAAAAACCGCCCTTGTTCCACGTACGAGTAGAATTTTTATCATTCATTGCCTCTACCAGCAAAGATTGCCCTATGGCTTGCCATCTTTTTGCGTCTAGTAAAAATGCCCTACTTTGCCATTCATTCGGCATACTAGCTAAAAACGCCCTAGCCTGCCATTCATTCTGCATATCAGCAAGAACTGCTCTATTTTGCTACTCAGAATAGTTTATTTTGCTTACCACTAAAATTGCCCTTGCCAGTTACTTTGCATACACCATGCATCAAAAATTGCTCATATTCCCCCAACCGTTAAAAACTACCTCTGCCAGTCAGTATGCATCATGCACCCAAAACCGCCCTCCTTCAACATACCACTAAAACTTGCGGATTGCCTTTCATACCGCTTACGTACCACTGAAGACTGCCTTTGATTCGAATACCACTAAGAACCGTCCTTCCAACTGATTCCATATACCACTGAAAATGCCCTTGCCGGTTTGATCCGTGCACCAAAAGTAGTACACACCCGCTGTTCAATCATGCATACCACAAATAATTATGTCTGCCCATTATATCCATTCTGCGGACCACTTAAAACTCCCCCCACTCGAACAATGCGTACAACTCCTCTGTTGTTTTTTTGTGCTATCGAGGATATCCTTCGCTGCTTATTTGCATAGTGCACATATAGCTAGTCCTGCTGTGTTCCACTGAAAACGATTGTCAATAGAGGTAGAAGAATGTCCACCATTGGGATTGCCAATGTTGTCGTGAAAGTGACGAGTGCTCGTGATTTAAAGGTGAAGGTTCTGCTTCGACATCTTGTCTTCTCTAAATTGTTGTGAATATGAGAACCATAAGCCTGCGGAGTGAGCACCTACTTGTACCACTCCCTCCATTCAGGTGTGCATCCGAGTGAAGTCTACACCAGAGATTAACCAGTCTCGTACATGGACATATGACGAAATTCTTTTATGATTCATCCTTTGTAGCTTCACGTGAATGCTAGAATGGGTCCAAAACATATTCGAGCTTCTTATGCAATTCAGTCGCCGCCTTATGGAAGATGTATGACGGCCCGTACGTTGCAACGTGTCCGTCTTTGATCAACAACGCATGCAATCACACACAAGGGCGTGAAGGTGGACAATGAGCAAAGCTTCCCTTCCCACAGCTGAAGCAGGGTGCTCACTTGACGAGCACGTGCCGTAAGCATCATCATCATATGACACAATAAGAGGCAGGCACATCGACTGCCTACTCGTGTACATCTAGGCCGGGTGGTCAACCTCTCAAGGAAAGAGACCCAGCATCTCTTATTTGACTTCGTACAAAATCACATGCCGCGACGTGTCAGCAACCGCCAGGCTGGCGCCGTGGACCATGCTGCTCCCTATCCAGTTCACCTGCTCCAACACCGGCACACACCAGCCCCGACCGGTAAGCGACTGGCAAGCAAGCACACCTCTCTCAGACATCACCGACGCTTTCCACAATCCCGTCGGCAGACCCCACCGTGCGCAATGCAGCTCTATACGCACATGTGGGAGGCTCAAAGACGAGCGACTGTGCCAGGCATAGGACGGGGCCAAGTCCCACCCTCGCCGTGGTCCAAGCAGCCAAGCGCCGAAGTGGGGCTTCCTCATGCCCGTTCGAGGTTTCCCTCGACGTCATCCCCCCCCGCAACCAGCACAGCACTTCAGCACGTGAGCCGTCAAAGATGAATTTGCCACGAGCACCTCTCTCCTGTCAAGTACGCTAACTCTCTGCGTGGAGCTAGCGGCTGTGGTACACACGCAGAGGGGAAGAGGGAGAGGGAGAGGGAGAGGGAGAGGGAGGCACCTTCTTGCCATGCCGCCACGATACAACGTTGCTTCTGCTGCTGCTGCTGCTGCCGCCTCCTTCTCCTGGCAGAGAGACAGCTGGCGCCGCGCAGTTCCACACCACGATGCGCGCGTCGTTGCCCCCGCTGATGACAAGGTCCACCCCAGGCGAGCACTGCGCCCACGCGCTGCGAGCATGCGCGCACGCAGTCGCACACGCGCAACAAGAGAGGGAAAGAGAAAGAGAGGGAGACAAAGCACTTAAAGGCAGCGTGAGCGCGCAAGCGCCGCGCACGTAGTCTACCGCAGAGCCGAGGTGAGAGGCAACAGAGAACGCACGTGGCGGGTATGCAGCCGTTCGCGCGTGCTCGCATCTCCTTGGCACGCCTCCCTCTGAGAATCATTAGCACGGCTGGTGTCCGACGACGCAAGCGCGGCTATACACGCCTCACCCCTTCTAGACCCACAACTCCCACACCTCAAAAAGCTCTGGGATGCCCTCCGACATGGGAGTGAGGCCAGCCAGAGCAAAACAGTCATGCGTGGATAACGACGCCTGAGCTATCTCACGCCCCCTGATCTCTGGCCCTAGCACGCATGCCCCGGAGGGGGGGGGGGACTCAAAATACGCGACCAGGAGGAGAAGAATAGAAGGGGAGCTGCAGGACGAGGGGAAGAGGGCGTGGAGGGGGAGGACGAGGAGAGGAGACGTACACGTGGGAGACGGCCGCAGTGTGGCCGCCCATTGCCGCCGTCAGCTTCCTCTCTCGCGCGCCCGCGCCACCTGTGGCATTGTCAGCTTGTGCGCTTTTGCTCGTGCTGCTGCTGCTACTGCTGCGGTCGTTGCCACCACCGCTGCTGCTGCCCGGGTGAGCTGGCGAGTGGGTGGCGTCCATGTCATACACGGCCACAGTGCAGTCTCCGCGGGCGGCAGCCATGAGCCTGCCAGCTGTCCCGGGCGCGTCCGGCGGGCACACAGCCAGCGCGTGCACAAAGGGGGGGTTGCACATGGGCCCTGTGCCGTCCTCCGCCCGCACCGCCTCCGAGGCTGCCCAGAAAACACGGGCAGCCGATTGAGGTGCAGATGAGCTCGCACTCACTGGCTGCAGGCTCCTCTGGATGCCAACGGAAGACACGTGTGTACTCCCCTTATCTTATACTCCCATACACATTGCGGACAACGATGATGAGCTGTAACATGAGAAGCAAGTGTTTCCTGCTTTTGCAAGTGAGAGAGAGGGAGACGCGCGAGCGCACGCACAGAGGTCCCAGGTGTGCCGCGCTCTCCCGCTGGCGTAGTCCCACTTCACTATCCTCGAGTCCATGCCACCTGTCACCACTGCGCGCATCCACCACACAAGAAAGCTGCTGCCCAGAGTTGGCAGACTTTCTCGTCCCTCGGGAGTCGCCACCAAGACCAGGACCAGGACCAGGGGAGCATTTGACGCTGCTGGGTGCAGACAGACGCTCGGCACCCGGCTGCTTAATGCGGCCCCGTCAGTCAGCCACCTTGTCCGCCGGTCAGCCCAGTCGGTCAATTGGTCAGGCAGTCTATCAGTCAGTGGGTCGGTCAGTCAATCGCTCTGTTCCTCAGCCAGCCAGCCAGCCAGCCAGCCAGCCAGCAGGCAGCTGGTCAGTCGGGAGGGCAGATGCGCCGGGTGGACCGCGAGGGAGGCTAGGCTACACTGCAACATTATGTGCCGTTTGAGCGCCGCCCGAGCACATCACTGCTGACAAATGGACGGCCACAGAGAGTTCATGCAGCAGCAGAGAGTTCCCCGCACTGTCAGCACAGCACGCACGTGAGCTGGGGCGGGACAGGAGGGAGGGAGAGGGAGCGGGAGAGGAAGAGGGAGAGGAAGAGAGAAAGAGATAGGAGAGAGAGAGAGGAAGAAGGGGGGGGGATCCTGACCTTCCCAGGGGCGGCGCGGATGAAACTGCACACTGCTGCATATCTGCCCCCCCTCCCCCCCCNTGCATGCTCTTGCACCTCTGCGTGCCCCGCTGAGTGGGGTACCCACAAGTTGGGAGCTGACGGGAGAGACGAGGTCTTGAAGGGCAGGAAAATGGACAGTTGGCAACACCTGTCGCCTCTGGACCCGTGCCTGGAACTTGAGACACGTCGTCCGCGACAGCCTTGGAACTACTGGATTCCAAAAGAATAAGGTACTGTATCTAGGTTGCCATTAGAGGCCTGTCATACTCGTGTCGAGGAGCAGACCAGGAGAGGGAGAGAGAGAGGGAGAGAGAGAGAGAGAGAGAGAGAGAGAGAGAGAGAGAGAGAGAGAGAGAGAGAGAGA